>SNQN01009155.1:0-26400 GCA_008642245.1 Bassia scoparia
TGGAGCGAAGATTGTTGCGAATAGACCTCGACCACTCTTCATAGTTGTCGACGGTAAGCAAAACAGGACAGATTACCAACTGCGAACCCTCGCTAGGATGAAGATAATAATCCGTGAATGGCGCATACTTGGAAGCAGAATTGGCGTCGCTTTCACCCATTGCAAGAGACAAAGCAACAAGGAGCAACACAGCAATCACCCAGCAATGCACACAGCAACAACAACTAGCACACAGCAGCAACGCACAAAGCAACTAGCACACGGCAGCAACGCACACAGGGCAGCAACAAGGAGGACTACGAAGCACAGAACACACAGCAGGTACGTGCACTAGAAGCACCACCGAATAAACAACGCACTGCCGAGCACCACCGAACAGAAGTAGCAATCACCCAAAACAGAGTCCACCGAACAAACACACAGTGCCCAGCACCACTCAAAGCAAAGACGAACACACAGCACCACGCAAAGCAGAGGCAAACACGCAGCACCAGGACGTCGCGACGACCGCAAGACACGCTCAAGCACGCACAAGTGAATTGCGTGAATGGAATTGGGGGAATTCACGCATAATTGAATACGTGATATGGAAAAAGAAATAGTGAATTGTGTCGAATGCAATCCTCTCACACGAGGAAAAATAAATTTTAATAATAATAATTATAATAATAATAATAATAATAATAATAATCATAATGGAGTGAAGCGCTAATCTCACGTTTGCGGAATTTAATCAATAGCAAGAACAGGATCGAAAAAAAAATTCTCTAATTTAGAGAGGCTGTGATACCATGTTAAACTCAAAGAAATTGTGGAGAAAACAGCTTATCCTTCGTATTGATCAAACAAGCATATATATAGTACAATACAAGGAAATCTAAAACTCCTAAAAATATATCATGCCATAAATACAATATCTATATCTATATCTATCATATTAACAAACCAACATCTATTAGTTAAGTCTTGAAAAATTGCGTGAAGACCTTAGTTACTTTTATAGCTTTGGCTATCTATGTAAAAGTAGTAAAATTAAAGTGTTGTGGTTGAATGATAATGGTACAAAATAAAGAAAAGATATAGTTGTGGATGATAAAGAATATTGACTTCTTAGTATATACAACTATGTAAACACTGCATGATCGGAACCAGTATGGAAACAAAATGGAACAAATCTTCAAGTATTTACTTTAATGCAACTTATTTCAAGGAAGTCTTCTTTATGAAGAAAAATGTTTTGAAAATCTTGATAACTTCATATACAGTTGCATAAGGTTCTTTAAATATGGAACGAATTGCAACGTTATTTGATTTGATATTACTTTCTCGGCAAATAAAATTAAGGGTTTATATTTGACTTATGTGTATTATATCTTCGACTAAGTATTGAAATCACTTTGGAAAAGCTTTTCTCTCTCTCTATCTATCTATCTATCTCTCTCTCTTGCATACATACTACATGATCACAAACCCCAATACTACAGTGAGATTCATATACCCTCTACTTAAGCATTTGGGCTAGTTTTCGAGTGAAAAGTGTTTGCATATATTGAACTACTTGAATCTGTCAAGTAGCCAGCTAGGGAAGTTTTTCGAGGAAGAATGTCATTGAMTTATTATAGTTAATAGTTGGGTGAGCAATTATAGGYAGTTGTTGGGGAATTATCCATTGCATAGGTGCATAAACAATTGAGTGTAACCTTTCTTATTCTTTTAAGTYGAACTTCCATCAGTAATGAACCTTCTTTAAAGCGGAGAAAGATCAGTCCATTATTTTGAACTAAATCACATACACATATATATAATATAAGGGGGTAAGGCTTGAGTCTACTTTCGATTCCAATTTCTTTCGAGTAGAAAGAAGACTCACTACTCAATTCGAAGGCAAAACCCCTTGCTGCCTTTACAAAGATTTTCTTTCCCTTTTTTGCTTCTTTTGTTCGAATATGCTTAGCTCTTGGAACCCTAAATCTTGGAAATATGATTYTGCTAAGAAGCTTAATGACCACCTTAGAATCATTGGTGGGAGATGGAATGGCTTCAACCCTCTTGGAGACACAGTCGACARCGACCAAGATGTAGCAATTTACATTAGAAGATGGAAAAGGTCCCATATAATCGACACCCCAAACATCAAAGTTTTCAACCTTAAGAATACCAGTTTGGGGCATCTCATGCCACCTCGAAATGTTATCGGTCCTYTGGCAAGAATCACATGACATAACAAATTATGGAGCATCCTTGAACATCGTAGGCCAAAAGAAACTGGACTCATTCAGCTTCCGAACGGTTTTAGAAGGCCCATGATGTCCCCCATCGGSTGAGATATGACAACGTTGGAGGATCCCATGGACCTCCCACTCAGTAATGCACCTTCGATAAAGGCCATCTACACACTCTCGAAAAAGAAAAGGATCGTCCCAAAAATAACATCTAACATCATAAAGGAACCTTTTCTTTTGTTGGTAGGACAAGTCAGGAAGCAAAATACCGCCTACCACAAAGTTAGTACAATCCACAAACCACGGACTCTATGATGTGACTGCAAACAAATGATCATAAGGAAAAGAAACATCAATAAGAGAGGAGATCTTACCATCAYCATACATGATTCTAGACGAGTGGTCTATAAGTACATTCTCTGCTCCTTTTTATCATGAATTTCAATATCAAACTCTTRGAGCAAGAGAATCCACTTGATAATCCTTAGTTAAGCTTCTTTCTTAGCAACAAGGTACTTTAAAGTTGCATGGTCAATATATACAATTAGGGCTGGGAATTACTGACCCAACCCGTTTACCGAACCTGAAACCGACCTGAAATAAGCGGGTTTGGGTTTGGATTTTTGACCCGTTTAATTAAACGGGTCGACCTGATTTTACCGTTTAATTAAACGGGTTAGGTTAAGGTCAGAATTCYCAACCCGAAAAAAACCGCCTAAACCCATTTAATTAAACGGGTCACTTCAGATCAGGTCAACCCGACCTGACCTGGCCCAAAATAACCCATTTATATTTTAGGGTTTCAGGTAGTCATTGACCATTGTTTCAAAATTTGGGCAAATATATAAAAACACTCTAAGCCCAATGAAAAACCAAAAAGGCAAAAACCCTAAAACAATCGACTAATCTGATTAATCTCTCTCTTACACTCACAGTCGTTTCCCCCTTTTTTTTCCCAGAAATTTCTCCTCACACAATCACACCATCTTACCATCTCAAAATTTAAAAACCCATCTCAAATCATATTTCCATCTTTTAATCATCTTTTTACTCCAGAATTTGCGATTTTGTTCAATCTACAACTGAGGTATGTTCAAATGTTCAATCTTGCAATTTTTGTTCGATTTTTTTGTTTTTTTTATAATTTTTCTGATGATTTTCGATGTTGTGTAATTCAAGTTGCAGTAAATCAGTTATCATTCTATGACTTCCTATGATGATGTAGTTCAATTGTTGCTGAGGCCCTAAATGAAACGGTTTGTGCTTATGACAAGTGCATGGGTCTAATTGTAAGTAATGTATCCCATAGCCTTAATGTTTAATTATATTCTGTGAGAAAGCTTTAAAGTTTTGCTTTAATTGCAAGTTTAACATCTTTGTTTCTGCATTAGCTAGAAGTAGTGTTTTTTGGATAATGATGACAAAGGACCTTGTATTCTTGAATTAATTGAATAAAGCGGTGATTCTGGTGAACAGTTAATTTGAGATATGATCTAAACTCAATGCAATGCTGGATGCCATGATTTATATATTTTTGCTATTGATCTGGGACTAAGTTTCTTGTTCTTCTTCTTTTTTCTATGCTTTATTATTAATTGTATATTAACCCTAATCAGTACTTTGTACTCCGTATAAGTTTTTTTTTTAATCAATTTCTTTTTTTGTAAGAATCTAATAAATTTACTAAAAGCGGCAAAAGAATTATTTCATTCCTCAGGCACAAGGAAAGTTTTATTTCAAAGTTTTATGCGGCCAAGTAATGAGTATGAAGGTTGAGGAAGGTGAAGACACTCCGTCTCCAAGTCCATCGCCATCACCTTCTCCAAGTCCCCGACTCTCCTCATCCAAATTCTAAGTCTTTATTTMGGACAACAACTTTAATTTGCAAATTCTACTTTGTTGATTTTGAACAATTGTTAATTTGTTATTGAAGGCCCTTTGTTTTTGGCCATATTTGAACTTATTATGATTGACTAATTGTGGTTTATTGCACTTTGATGCTAWGTTTAAACTTTAAACTTTCATGTTAAAACTTTGATGCAATGATGCTATGTTGAAAGACTTGAAGTCTTGAAATTTTGGAGTTGCAATTGTGTGGCAGTTTGGCAGGAAGTATCAAACAAGTTCATATACAATTTTTTTAAAAAACTTAAGAAAAATTAGTTGGCAGGTCAATAACAGGTCAGGTTCAGGTCAACCTGATCTGTTTCAAATCAGGTTCAGGTTCGAAATTTGAACCCGTTTAATAAACAGATCAGGTTCGGGTTTAGTGTGCACCAACCTGTTTATAGTCGACCCGAACCCGGACCTGACCTGACCTGACCTGTTAAGCACCCCTATATACAATAAGTCAATAACCTTAGAACCAAAAAGATATGATCTAAATTTTTCCATGGCATAGATAACAGCTAAAAGTTTCTTCTCTGTGGTGGCATAGTTGACCCTATGTTCATCCAAAATCTTGCTAGCATAGTATATGACATGCAAGACCTTATTCTTTCTTTGACTGAGCATAGATCCAATCACATAATCACTTGCATTGTACATAATTTCGAATGTGAATGCCGAATCGGGAGGCCAAATGATGGGTGCGGTTATGAGAGCTTGCTTAATCCTGTTAAAAGACTCAACACATTGGTCAGTAATTTAAAACAAAAAAGCGGTGGTAATTCCCAGCATGACCAAGAAAATTCCTTACATTATTCAAAACCAAATTACATTCCTCACATCTTTTCAGAACTTTAGTGAGATTTGTCAAACAAGATTCAAAAGAACTATCATACACACTAAATTCATCCATAAATACTTTCATGATAGACTCCATGAAATGAGAAAATATGCTCATCATGCAACGCTGAAAGGTAGTTAGCGCATTACACAAATCAACAGGCATATTACGATACGCAAAACTATCATAAGGACATGTGAATGTTGTCTTTTCTTGATCACCAAGATGAATGGGAATTTAGAAAAAAAATCTGAATAACCATCCAAATAACAACAATATTTATGATAAGGTAACCTTTCAAACATTTGATCAACGGGGGGCGGGGGCGAGGGGGGGGGGGTATGATCCTTTTTTGTGGATAAATTCAATCTCTTATAATCAACGCACATGCGCCACCTAGTGACAATTCTAGTGGGAGTTAATTCATTGTTGTCATGTTTCACAACAGTCATCCCACCTTTTCATAGGAACCACTTGCACTGGACTCCCACTGAGATGTGACGATAGGAAAGATAATGTCTGCATCAAGTTACTTCAATACCTCATTTTTCACGACTTTTGGCATGTTAGGATTTAAGCGCTTTTGTGGTTGAATACAAGGCTTATGATTTCCTCCAAATGAATCTTATGCATGCAAAAGTCGGGACTAATACCCTTCAAATTATTAACACTATACCCAATGGCCTTTTYATGATTTTTCAAAACATCCAAAAGTTGGGTATCATTGAGTGTAATGCTAACAATAACAGGGTGAAGCTCTTACTCATCAAGAAAAACATACTTAAGATGGGAAGGGAGAGGTTTTAGTTCAGGCTTCTTTACCTCAACCTTGCAGCCGAACTAACCTCCGCAATCGTTTTCTCTCGCTATGATTAAGCTCTTCATTACAAAGAGCTTGCTCAATAATATATATTTCATCCTTCCAAATGCTAGCATCACTTATAGAAGATTCAAGACAAAGAACGACCTCCAAAGGATCTTACATATGAGCTTGAGGAAAGTTATCATCAATAGCATACATTTTTCCTCAAACATGGGCTTTTCAAAGTAGTACTCAAATGGAAAGTATATTATCATCCCCTACAGATTGTGTAACTCTACCATTTTTCGCATCAATTACAGCTCCAGCAGTATGAAGGAAAGGTCTAGCTAAAATAATAGGAATTTTCTTATCTTCCTCCATATCAAGAATAATAAAATCAACAGGGATATAAAAACTTACTTACCCTTATAAGAACATCCTCTAAAACACCCAGAGTATATTTAACAGAACGGTCAACCATTTGTAGAGTAATATTTGTAACTTTTAAATCACCTACATTCAATTTAGAACAGACAAAAAAAGGCGTCACACTTACACGAGCCCCTAAATCGCATAAAGTCTTATCAATGAAAAATGTTCTAATGTAACAAGGGATGAAGAAACTACGAGGATCCTTTTAAATTGTAGCAAAGCACTACATTCTTCAGTAAAAGCAACTATCTCTAGCTAACTAAAAGCCTTTTTCTTAGTCAATATATCTTTCATGAATTTAGCATAAGCAAGCACTTGAGTAATTAATTCAGTGAAAGGAACCGTTATTTGCAAATTCTTAACCACCTCCAAGAACTTCCCCAAACTACTTTTGAAGCTTGTTATTCACTTAACGGTTGGGAAAAGGAAGTTTGATAGGAGGCGCTTGCAAAGCCTCTTCCTTTCCTTTCTCCTTGTCATGTGTCATCACAGAACGAAGATGCTTCCTCAACGACCACTTAAAAAATGCCTACATCTTTTGAAATTGACTCTCCATCAATAGGCATGGGCGGCCCATCATAACTCAAACCACTCTTTGTAGTGATTGCGTTCACAGTTTCCTTACCATGTGGTTCAGAAGGTTGGCTTGGCAATGCACCTGCTTATCTAGTAAAGCTAGATGCAGCAAATTGAGCAACTTGTGTTTCAAGAATTTTGTTGTGAGTACTAAGTTGCTCAATCTACTTGGCCATTTATTTGAGTCATCATGGTTTTCAACTCCCTCAATTCGGGTTGGGGTTGTTGGTTCTGAAATAGTTGTTGGTGCTGAGTTCGAGCTACAATGCCATTTGGTCAAACAAATACAAGTTAAGCAAATTTTCGAACATAAGTAGTAGTAATTCGAATGAAAACTCAATTTTTTCGAACTGAAATGCAAATAAATCTAGCGAACAGGTTGGAGCATAAATTCGAGCACAATTTGGAGCAAAAAATCATTCCTAAAACGAACCAAAACTTTCAATTCATGAAGAATAATTGCATATTTTCGAACTCTGGGCTCCAACTTGAGCAGATTATCACACAAAGAAGCAGTAAATCTCTCCAAATTTGCCTAAATCGAATTATACAATTGTGAGCGACCCAGGTTTTTGCCTAGTTTTTCATTCAAAAAAAATTCGAAATTTTAGAGTGAAAATTATGTTTGGGGATGGATTTGAGTGAGAGATTTGAATGTGAAAATGGAATTTTGTGAGTGTGTTTAATTGTTTTGAAGTTTTGAGGGAGAAAAGATTAAAAACGAAAAGGCAKRAAAGGTTTTGATTGAATTTTAATTTAATTTTTTTTTTGTTATATTTGATTTTTTTGGGAAAGAAAAGAGGAATTGTAAAAGAAGAAGTAATAGGAGAATAGAGTTATGGAAGATGGTGAAACGGGGGAAGTGGGAGGGAGAAAGTGGATAACGGGTCGTTAAGAATCCGTTTAAAAAAACAAAAACAAACAAAAAAACTCATTTTCAAAGTTCAARCTACTATAAAMATGTTGAAAAGTTTAGGACTATTTTGAAAAAATGCGAAAAGTTCATKTCTACCTGGAATAATTTCTCGACAAAATTAATTACTCAAGATTTCCATGATTTACAAATGCCCTAAATACAACCAAACATGTTTGCTAATTCCTAGGAAATTTGATGTAGGATTTTAATTAGTAGAATAATTACAATGAATTGTTAGTGCCTATTAGAATTTATTGCCAATGTGAGCCAATGACTCAATGAGTACCTTTATAAGGAAATTTGAAACCACATGTCCTGACTCCTGACTCCTGACTCCTGACTCCTGACCTGTCCTTCGGTCCTTCCCTTCCCTTGCTTTACATTTGCCTTTTTAGAGGTTTTGTCTTTAGATTTTAAAAAGCTGGGTAATAGGAAGTCAATACTCCCAAAACAGAGGCTGATATTTTGACCTGCCTCCAATTCGCTTGCTACTGCTACATTTATACATGGAACTYTGTTTTCAWGTTAATATGAAAATAACATGGAAACCCAGCAGAAACACAGAGGCTATTGTAAATACAGAATTTCTATTAGAACAGTAGTCAGCACAATCCTTTCGGCAATGCCTTCAAACGTAAAACTACAACACTACATCATGTTACAGTCCAAATAAATATCTGGCGAAAAAAATCCTATGGTGGTCTTATTCTCCGGCATAATTTACAGAGAGGTGGTGTACACTCAAATCCACAGGATGATAGGGTGGGGCAAAATAAAGAAGCCACACCCCTCTAATCTGAAATTAAACATTGAAGCACTCATTTTCATATATGGTCATCATTTGAATGATTTGGAATTTCTGTTTGGCTATCCAACGGCATGTACTGAGCCATTATAGCTCTGATCTCTGAATCCATGTATTGCTGCACGAAGTAATCAACAAAAGTTAGCCACATCTACAGTAAAACATTAGCTAGAATCGCAGTAAGCACTGGGTTAGATAGAAAGTTATCCACAAAGTTTACATTCTAAAGAGTGATCAAAGTTGTTTCGGAGACTGCAAAAAGTTGTTTCGGAGATGGCAAAAAGTTGGCTAAAGTAACTCCCTACATGGATGTCAAGTAACTCCCCCCCAATTTGTTAGTCTATTTAAAGCACTACCCTGAACTCCCACACTGACATGGCTTTATTAGAGAACCTTCATAATGATAATTGAATAATGAGTGTACTTTCTTATACACTCATGTTAATTTAGGAAACCTAATCAAACATTATCTTGGAAAAGCAATAGTAATTTTTCTAGACATGCCAAAATAGTTTATGTGAGAGTGTGAGACGTATATTTTAACTTAAATGAACTATATTCGATAAAATCATGTTTTAACCAATTACTATCTGTAAATTACAGTTTCGATCGATAGCAAGAAAAGCCTCTTTGTAATAAGTAATAACTATTGTAAATTAGGGAAAAAAAAAAGAAAAAGAAATCAGTTCAGCAAATATGAAACAAGTTCAGCTGGGCTATATAGTAACTTTTGTTAAAAAGATGCTTACTAGGAAGTGCAAATCCTATGTTCATGTCAATGAAACAACTTATATACAATTTCTAAAGTTTGAATTAACCTGAAAGCAATGTCTACCATTCCATGCAAACATATTTGCTAGTGCTGTGAATGCTAAACCTYCTACGGTTCCCTCATTCGTTTGTTCATGTATGAGCCCCGAACATAATTGCAATGATTTTCTATAGTCTACATACTCTAGAACATATCGTTTTACTAAAATGCACTTTATCAATATAGCTATCATGTTTGAAAAATCCACAGTTTCAAAAAACAATGCCACCAAAATTTGTATATGAAAACAAAAGGTTCATATAAATAATAAAACATTTAAGCAGTAAAGCWTACCCTGATCCTGTATTTGTAAAACAGATAWCCCCCAGAAGCGATCATAGCCAAACCTATCAAACTAAGCCATACAGCTGCCCAAGTTGACTTTGCTTGTGCAGCCGCTTTGCCTATGAGATACAGAATGACAATGTAGTGAGGAAGTGATRTAACTAATAAACAAACAGAGCTAAAAGATTGATAGCTTACTTATGCAGGTATCATGGTCCCTGATATACAGAAGATCCCCATTACATGTGCACTCATAGCTGCCCCATGTATTCTTGCAGTTGCAGTCAGAACACTGACAAGCTGTTCGCTCTTTGCATTCATCAATATCTGGAAAACAGAGTTAGCAATTTAGCACACAAAGAAAGAATAAATCCTATGAGGAAAAAAGACACTTTTGACCAGATTTGACATTTAATTTCGTTCCAGTAGAGTAACAAAGAACCCAACATACAACTGTCTGTTTGCAAGTTCATTAAAATATTTTCAATACAGCAATTTCAAATTGTCAGCAATTTGTTGGTCGAATAGCAATGTACTCTATACTCTGTAATACAGAAACCATAGAAAGAAAATTATATGGCAATATTAGTAGACAAAATAAACCGGCCTTAGGCTGAAGAAGCCAATCAAATGCGCGGTGCAACCTATCCAAAGAGGCTTTACACAAGGGGGGGGGGGGGAAAAAAGTCAACGATTGTGGACATTTCTTCTATGCATATGCATTCATTAATTAACTTCCTTTTCTCACAACAGGATCTTCCTACTACTGACAATCTTTCTAAACGGGCACTTTTCTTGAGCAGAGAGATGTCAGAAACTTTGTTGACAGCAAAGGTTCTTCAATCAGGTTAATAAAGCAAAAAAATTGTAGTCAATGTAAGGTCCTTTGATTTTTGGAGTGGAAAGAACCAAAGTTTAACTGAAGGAAAATACATATAGAAGAACAGGCCTAAGAATAATGTTGTATCGTTACCCTAGCGAATCTCTAGACCAAATCGCCAGGCTACATACAGATGGTTAGGCCAGACAGGCAAACTCATGCACATGGAGATATGACCATGACATAAAAATTGTCATGTTCCACAGATTAAAAAGATAAATAAAAGTACTGACTTAAGWATTATTTCATGCATAAATAAAGATATTGACAGTCAGAGACTTGCACAGGGGAGCGTAAATAGAAACTTAGAAAGTGAAACAACCATTACACAACAAAGGTAATATCACTTCACAAGTTGAGTGCATATTATAACAATATATACAAATGGTTCAATGACATTTTGCTGATAAAAAAATGCACAGTAGCACACAAACCAACCACAATATATCTATAGATATATCTATATAATGATATATCTATATAATATTACTAAAGCAAACCCCGTTTTTTGATTTTTCCCGAATTCCCTCCCAACACCCTTTTGTATAAAAAATGTACAGAATAATTCAAGAATATAGGTTAACAWATGCGCTTGGAAAATAAAAGTGTAATTCATTAATTGAAGCATAACTATTAAAAATTGTAATCACAATTGAAATCTACTATTTAGATATTTACATTTTAAATAGATAAAAATTTCAATAAATATAAAAATAATTCATAATTCATTTACAAACCGAGCATTTGCTCGGGAATTATCTAGTTATTAACAGGCAGTGCAAGGATTAGAATTCTGTCACTCAATGAAAACGTTGATTGGAAGACAATCTATGCAAGCTATATCAATATTCTTCAATTCTTTATATTTGCATCTTTGAGACTGTTTATGTTTCCCAATATCTTAAATGTTACATATCTTTAGTAATACATAAGGAAAAATATTCAAAACATATTTAAATAATCTACACATTGAAACAAATCTTAACAAGATCATAAATGACTGTGTTTTTCCTTGCACAAAAGTCAAAACAATGATTTAACAAGATGTGTATAAGAGACAGCTATATCAATATTCTTCAATTCTTTATATTTGCATCTTTGAGACTGTTTATGTTTCCCAATATCTTAAATGTTACATATCTTTAGTAATACATAAGGAAAAATATTCAAAACATATTTAAATAATCTACACATTGAAACGAATCTATGAAGACCCCACATAACTATGATTTTCTTTGCATAAAATGCATCATAATGATTTTAAAAGGACATGCGTAAGACATATATTCACATGATGCAAGTAATAAAGAACAAAGGAAGAATATTTTCAAGAATCATTGAAAAGAAGAGACAGAATTTACCTTCACAGGTCTTCACACCATCACCCTTGAACCCTGGCGGGCATTTGCAGGTATCCTCATGGTCCTGAACGCATATAAAGTAGAATAACATTTGAAAGCCATGTGACAATTTATTGACCAAAGCGATCCGCCAATTTAATTACATTGTGTATAACTTACCACACAAGCTGTAAAAGTTTGACCATGACGTGATTCATGCCAACAGCCACCATGGTTTATCTTGCATTTGCCAGGTCCATTTGCTGGTAGAAAGGAAAAAAATTGAATGAATTACATCACATAAAGGACAGATGCATCCCTAGAGAAAGTTCAACCCTGATGTTGCATAAAGTATAAAATCAATCAATCATAGCCTTAGTCCCATAAGTGGGATTGGCTAACATGAACTAAAAGTGATTATTCCGGGAGGTCATCCACATATCATAAAAGAAATATAACAGGATCTGAACAGTCAGCTTTTTTCTCTATTCAATACTCGGAATCAAATGATGTTTATACCAAAGAGATGTGATCTTTGTGCAAAATTTTGGAATCTAAGAATATCAAGTCCTCATATTAGCATGTACAGTTTATCTAAAAGTAAACAATGCCACTTGACTCCAATTGGGATAAGAAGAGGACGACTTAGGTAATTAAATATTTATCCTCCAACAATTGCTAGTTTGTCCAAAACTCATTCCACAACCTTCCAATTCAAAATTGGATTTTAGATTTAATAATTGAACTAAATGCACAGGGTTTTCTAAACAACTTTAATGTTCTAATAAGTAAACCTTTATGCAAGGGCACATTGGAAAACAATTATCTTTATCGCTAAGCAAACTAGACTAACTAGATGTTTAAGACAGCGTTTAATCTTCTTAACAGTATGAGCTATGATCTAAAATGGCAGAACCCAGTGATTCAAGGGTAGCTACTTGGATAACAATTTGGTTTAACTGATAGTTTACAAAGACCAAAAAAGACAGAGACCTCTTCATCTTCAAGCTCTCAATGAGAATGATTTAGATAGCTACCCCTTTTTGCCCATTATAAACCCAAAAATTTTAGCTCAATCACAGAGTCAACACCACTTATTAATCTTATCACTCCTCTTATCTATCTCATTGCTCTGTTTCTGTGCACAGGTTATGAAATTACGCTAAAATGGCAAGAGTGAAGCAGCACCTAATAAGAAAAATTCATCTTTGAGAGGCTTTGAAAGCCTCAAAGATCTACTAGGAATAACACTACTATGGAAAGGAAACATATATGAGTTTCTCATAAACAGATATAGCACCAGGTGATAAGCGGTGTCTATACAATTGAAGCCTTAATCCCAAAAGTGAGTCAGCTACATGTACCAAAATGATTATTCCATGCGATCACCATTGAAGATCCTCCTCCATCGTCTACGATCATAAACCTCATCCTCGTGGAATTTTATTTCCTTTGTACCTTTCTTGATTGCTTCCAACCATGTCATCCTCAATCTCCCTCGACCTCTTTTAACCTCCCCGTGATCTCAACCCTCCACTAACGCATTTGCAATTTTCCCTTGGTTTATCCACAAAGCTTGCATTACCAACCTGCCTTCGAAAACTTCATTCCTAATTATATTCAATCAAATCATAGCCTTAATCCCATATGTGGGTCGGCTAACATGAACCAAATGTGATTATTCCGGAGGTCATCCACATAAATTTTCTCCTCCACTCCCTCCGATTGAGAGCCCACTCTCTGCAAATCCAACTGCTTCAGATCTTTTCTAACTCCTTCCCACCAAGTCATTTTTGGCTCCCTCTACCTCGTTTAAAATCCCCTTGATCCCACCTTCCACTCGTCGCACCGGTGCCCCTGAAGTCTCGTCTTACATGCCCAAACCAACGCAAGCGGTTTCCCTTAACTTGCTTGCAATATCTGCAACACCAACTTCCTGGCGGATAACTTCATTCTTATTCGATCTCGTAGAGTGTTCCTGCACATCCATCTTAACATCCGCATCTCGGTGACCCCAACCTTTTGAAAATGCTCTTTCTTGGAGGCCCAACATTCCGTACCATAAAGCAAAACTGGTCTTATAGCAGTCCTGTAAAATTTTCCCTTCAGCTTTAAAGGGATGCTTCGATCGCATAACACTCCTGTAGCCGCTCTCCATTTAACCCACCCTGACTTAATCCTATGAGCCACATCTTGGTCAATATCCCCATTCTTTTGGATGATTGACCCAAGATACTTAAAGCAATCACTCATGGTCAAGTCCTTTCCGTCCAACCTCACCACTCCATCATTGTCCCACTTGAGACCCAAATCGACATTCCAAATACTCAGTCTTACTCCGACTTAGCTTAAATCCTCGAGATTCCAACCTTTGTCTCCATTGCTCCAACTTGGCATTAACCCCAGTTCTAGTTTCATCCACAATACAATATCATCCGCAAATAACATACACCATGGACCTCCTCTTGAATTGGCCTGTCACTTCATCTATAACCAATGCAAAAGGAAAGGGCTCAATGCCGACCCTTGATGCAAACCAATCGTTATAGGGAATCCTTTGTCAATCCATCACAAGTCCTAACATTTGTTGACACACCCCGATACATGTCCTTAACTAGGTCAATGTACCTCGGGAATACCTTTTTTCATTCTAATTATATCTCTTAGAGTATTTTCACATATCTATTTTCACAAACACATTTCTATAATACCACCTTCTTAATGTGCTCCTTCTAGGGGCTCCATTATTTGAATAAAAACCAAAACCCAACACAATCCAAACCAATTGCTATTAAGGATAGTAAAGGTGTTCAAATTTAAGAAGCCTAGTCAACCAAAAAAATATTTTTTGTTTTGACCTTATTCATTATAGTATAAAGTAGTCTATACATCATATAGTTTAAAGACTCTATATGTTCAAGACATGTTTAGTCCTTGGTGACTTGTATAAATCTATTTTTAATGTATAAATCTATTTTTAATTTATCTGTGAGCTCATTAAAGAAATTAATAATCACTGATCACTAGGCTGAAACCAAGAATAATTTTGTCAAATTTGGATTGGGTTTGGACCAAACATACAGATTTTAAAAGTGGATTGCATAATTTGCAATTGTTAGAAATTTGACTGAAAAAACAAAAATCAAACTTATAGATCAGATTGGATTGGATCTGGCCCAAATCAAAAATGAACTTTCTATATAAGTGATAAGCCTGGCTATTCAAATGCATAGAAATACTAAATTACTAATATCTACCAGATGAAGCAAACAGGCCTTATCACTACAAAAATCTTTAGAGCTATTTATACCTCATTTATTCCCAACAATAACAAGACTACCTTAATGATCCTTATTGCATATTTCCATTCCCTATCTTATGAATTCCCTGCTACATATTTTTTTCCCTCGTGCCAAACATCCCTTGAAGGAAAGTTTATCGTAAATCAACAAATATCACTGAGCAGTGAGCACTAATGTCAAGATGAATTACAAAGAGAAGCAAATCAAAGTCTTACGTTTGCATGAACTGTATCCATCCCCTTGAAACTGCACACCATCGACAAGTGGGCATTCACATACTCGTCCACGAAATGTATCCTAGAATTAAAAAGGAAACATCAACGATAAAAACCAGTTTCAACAAAGTAAAGAGTGGGGAGATAGAATATATTAGCAGAAACAACTTCAAACTTAAAAGATATTCACTAATACCTTGCATGCTGTAACATTTGAAGCTTTGTTCTTGCCAACAGCCACCATTATTATCCAAGCACTCATTTGTTTCAATTTCTGGCATGACACATAGAAAAACGGGTAAACAACTACTAATAAAACATGTATTCTACCATTTAGCAATAAGCACCATGATCAAAGGGCCTTACCATCACTCAAGCAAACACCAGTTCGGTTGTTTCCTCAAAACCAGAACAAATAGCCTTCAATACAGCTCCTTTCTCCAACTTCCCTGTTGTCATATTTTTTCAGTGGGCATGACAGCACTAGCAGTGTAACAATAAATATAAATGTAAATGGTACTAACCTCGGTATTGATGATTGTTGACAACAAGGGTGGCAATATAGTTACATCACCCCTTGATCCTTTGCCAATCTAAATATAGTTTATACATCAAGTCAGTTGCATTTAAATACTGAAGCAAATGAATGTACAGAAATATACTTAGTTGAGAAAGAACGGAAGTGTCCATGTGTTTACCTGTGCCTCCTGCTCTTCTTTCAGGACAGGATTATCTTAATCAGCTTCTGGGTCTCCCATGCATTTTCAATCTTCTTCAAATCAATTCCTGCAGATTTAAGGTTAAAAAGGAGCCATCTATAACAAGACCTAAGATAGTGGGGGTGTTTTAGTTTTAACTTTTAATTAACCATTAATACTTACCCAGAGATTTGATCACGCCATTGGCACAGTCCTGGTTGTACTTTCTTTCCTTCATGGGACACCTTATCTGGAAATCAGTAACATAATCCCACCAAACCCAGGGTTTTCCCGTTTCATTTGCCACCTTATAGACACAAAGCTGCCTCAAGTTCTCAACCACCACATCCTTGCCATCAAGCCTCTGCTGAAGTCTTGCTCAGGATCTGGGACAATATCTTCCATGATTGATACACTGAGATTTGCATTGTTTGCTTATTGTGAAAGCTTGAGGACAATACCATGTGATATAATGTGGTGTGAACTGGGTATAACCACCCTTTTCAAGTATCTGAGCAGCGCCTTTAAATTCCTTCATAAATCCCATCAACATTTCACATTTGACCCACATTCATCATTATAGTCGTCCATAGCTCATATTCTACTCGAATCATCAGGATGAGGAACAGCTTCTCTCCAATCAAGATTCACATTAACCATGTCACCATTCTTGAAAGATTTCTTCAGTCTTTCACCAAAACTCCTCTCTATAAGGCAGAAGGTATGGTGATGTTCTCAATGTATTTTGCAGATATAGTATCTTCTTCAGGTGATCCATAGTTATCAATGCTTCCTCAACATCGTCCGCAACAAGGACAGCAGCTGCACCAGCTTGCTGTGCATTCCACACCTTCAAAGCAAAAAAGCAATCTGAAAACAAAATCAAATGCATTACTTTCTTCACCAAGAGAATTATGATATTCGAAGAGAAAGACGTAAAGATGAAAAATTACCTAAAGAGGAGAAGTATCAAGACAACATGAAATTATCATGAGCAAATAAATAAATACAGAACAGCCAATTATACATGAATATCCTACTAGATACTACAATTAGCAACTCTCAGTCTAATATATGTTGACCTAGATTTTCAGTATCACTTTCTTATTATGAAAAAAAAAAAAAAAACATTCTTAATAGGAAAAATCAATGTCCAGAATAGCAATTACGGGCGAGAAGCACAAGCTCAACAGCTAAAAGTTCGTTGAAAAAACATCCATATGCTTCGTATCATTTCCAGGGAAGAAGAAAACATTAGACAAATAATACATGAAAACAAATTCACAAATAATGTACACCAGGTCTAACACTCATCATCTTGACAAAGCTCTAATCGAGTAAAAGCCTCAGAAATTTCACTTCTCAAATAAGCAAATTGATGTATTATTCAACAGATCAAAAGATAAAACAATATCGACTAGGAAACAGTACTATATATAGCATGAAAACTGAGTCAGCCACAAATTCACAAAACATGATGATCCATAAATAAATTGCAATAAACAAGACCCCAATTTTACTCAAGATTGATTAAATATTGAAGTCAACAAAATTCAACCCAACTCAACCATATGATCAATTACTCAATTTTCAACCTCGTTAAGCTAGCAACCTCAAAGATCAAAACCCCATTAAACAAAACAAACACCAAATAAATCAGCAATCAAACATAAATCAATCATAATAACCAAAACAAACTAAAGATAAAGTAAAAATTTAAAATTTAAAAAAAAAAATCAACCTCCACGATCAACCAAAACAAAGGTGGGTAATTGACCAGGCTTCTTGTTGAAGGAAATGCTGTAATCACTAAAATCTTTGCACCCTTTTTTGTTATCTTTCGGATAAACTACAGTACCAGCCATACTACCACCATATTGAGGAATTCCAAAGTTACCAATTGCACTATCATAGGTTCCCTTTATATCATCTGGTGAAGTGACCCTCAAACTGTTCTTCTCAACCACGAATCTGGACTCAATTGATGATACCCATGTCAAGATGAGAAACCCTAGAAATGAGTACACTTTCATTCTGGGACTTTCTCTCTCATTTGACCGCGTCAACATCTTGRGGGTTTAGAGGAGAGAGAGAAAGGGTTTTCGGTGAGCTGATTTGATTGAGCTATGATGGTGTAGAAATGAAGGGTAGTTATTGTGGTACTAGCAGGAGAATGAAGATGATTGATGAGAGAGAAAGTAAGTCTGGGAAATTTCCACAGCAGTTGGGTATTGCGTTGAAGGGAGGATTAAGGAGAGGAGGAGAGAGAAACAATGGAGATTAGAATTTTTACTGTAGYAAAAGCATGAAACTTGTGGAATTTGCGAATTTCTACTGACTAATGACTATATTTTATTTTATTTTTACTAATGACTATTTTGACTATTAAACAAGAGAAATAATACTCCGAAGTCTTCTCCTAAATTTCTACCACACCTAAAATCTTAATCAACAATCAACTAATRATCATTCTACTTTTGTACAAATATAACGCCTCCAATTGTTCAAACACTTGTTTATTCGGCCAAAGTTTGATCAAACTCTACTTGAGTCATTCGTATAGTCGTGTTGGTCCAATCAAACTTTAAACTCGAAATTCAATCAATTTATTATAAATAACATACTCCCTCCGTTTTTATAGGTTCGCATTACCATTTGGAACGGTTTATAGAGTTGATTGAGTTGAATAAATTTGAGTAAGTTAGTAAAAAGTTGAATAAGTATAGGTAAAAAGTAAATATGTGAATGAATTTTATGGAAATAGTAATTTGGGTGAATAGATATGGGTTAAATTAATGAAAGTTGACTTAGACTGGTAATTCAATATGTTAGAGTAAATAAAGTAGGTAAAAGGTAAAAATTATTTTTAGATTGGTTTGGAACATCTATTTAAAAACGACCCAAAAGGAAACTGGAACAACTAAAACAACGGAGGGTAATATTGGTTTTTATTTACAAAAGACTTTTAAAACCAACTATAATACGAAAACAAACCTTTAAAACGTATTTTGTAAAAACAAAAACCAAAAACGAAAAAAATTTGTAATAACATAACCCGTTGACGTCATCACTCGGTTGATTGACTTTGCCTATTGACCTACTATTTTTCACCCTAATTTTCCCTATCACACCCATTCACCCATTATCATTCCTTCTTCTTTCCCAAACTTTCATCTCATCCTTCTCTCACTCCTCATCACCCACTCGTGATGGTGGGTTTCTTCCCCATCTAACAGTAAGTCGCTCCTTCCTCAACCAAATCAGCGACACAACAAAGCTCAGAACCTTGCTACAGTGGTTTCGAGCTTGAGAAGTCCCAACATGTTGCAGCTGTCGTAGGCCACCACCACTGGCTTAGATGGTGGGTGGTTATCGTTGGTCTGCTTCTCTTCTGGCGGGTCACATGCTTGCTATAACAGGCGTGAAAGTGGGTCTTGTTGTATCTCGCAACTAGCCCAGTGTATTGTCGACTAAGGTTTTCGTCACCATCGCTAGGTCCTTTCGTAGGACCGACCCACAGTGTGGGTGGAGGTCGTTCGATGGATCAGTTGGTGGGTTTCAAGGGTGGATTGAGGGGTTTACATGGGTTTGATTCAGGGTTGAAGGGTAGGCGGAGGAGAATTTCAGGAGGGTGATCAAGGGTTTTCAAAGTGTGGGAAGGAATTTCAAGCAGTGGGGGTGGACTTTTGAGGGTGGCTAGGGTGGTAGGTGGTGGCGGTAACGTGTGAAAGAGAAAGGGTGACTGGGTGAGGAGGAGAGAGAAAGGGGTTGAGTGGTGGCGGGTGGTGGGGGGCAGAGTGGTTTGTGCGGTGGTGAAATCATGGAAGTGAGGGTGGTTGTTGTTGGAGGTTGAAGATGAGCAAGGAAGAGAGAGATCGAGAGAGAGAGAGATGAGAGAAGAGAGAGGAGGTGATTTAGGGAGTTAATTAGGAATAGGGTGGGAAATTGTGGGGTCAATGGGGGGGTTAAAAGTCAGGTCAACCCCAATGACGTCAATAGGTTTTTTATACCAATTTCTTTCGTATTGGTTTGTTTTCGCAGCAATCGTTCTTAAAAAGGTTTTGTTTTCGCAATTTTTTTTATTTAAAAGGTTTGTTTTTGACAAAAACCTAATATTTTAGAGATCAAGTACTCAACGAATCTATGATATGGACTAAGTACTTTTTTAAGGCTAATTTTGATTCTTTTTTAAAAAAATCACCAATGCTAGATTTTTAAGGTGACTTGAACGCTAACGGCAACTCTTTGATTGGACTCGATTGACTCAAACTTGATGAGGCGAGTCGATGCCATCTTGATGTCGTGATTAGTGATGGCAATGGTTGTTGGACTCGCCCCGAATCGCGGATCCATTTGGGTTTTGTGATATGGATCCTCAATACGGATCGAATGTATGGATTTTAACAAATGTACAATTTTGTTTATCCGTTTCAAAATGTATTATTTTTATATTTGTTGGTGCTTCCCATAATTGTTTGTTGTTGCATTGTCGCACATTGCTTCATTTGATTTTTCATTATACGGAGTAATTGTTTACTATGGTGATGTACTATGGAGTTACATGGATATAGATCCTCCTTTAAATAAAATCCAGATCGATTTATATCCTACCATTGTGGATCACTATTCATGACGACTCGTATATTATTTTATTTCCAACTATTTTATATCCTTAATTAAATATTTTTAAAAATTACGGAGTACATAAATTAATCCAACCTCATGTACTTTGATTAGTCAAAATTATTTAACGCGAAAAATATTTCTTTAATGCATATATATTCTTAGTATTACAATACATACATATTATCAATTTGAATTTGACGAATTATATCAATTATACTCGTTGAATCAATTTTAAATTATAGTTAAGTTTAACCTAAAAACATGACATTAATGCACAATTTATTATTATGATACTCACCAAATTTTACAATTAATAGTAATTTCTTTTTTCTAATAGGAAATTATCTTCATATAACTTGAACAAGCTATATCATAACACAAGCATCATCCGCATCAAACTAATGAATAATATATTCAATAACTCGAATAAACAAGACGCACACACAGTATATTTGTTTTTGTTATTGTGAATCTCTATAATATAAAGGGATGGGGAGGTGATGTTGGTGGCGGTGTATACATAAAATACCACAATACTCTTCTAAATCTTTCGATACTCTTTATTTAATTAGAGGTCAATTTGAAATATTTACTATCATATATCATTAATCAATTGCCAAATTAAAAACAAGAATTACAATTTGATATAAAAAAAGTTTTGAACATTACAATCAAGTTTACCAATAAATTGAAGGATTGACAAGTTTTGTCTCTTTTCTTACTTTGTCTATTACATGTAGTTCGTTGTACATCACTCTTTTTTTTAAAACTTAATTACATATTTTTCGATATAAATTTGAATTGATCTATTTCATTTAATTTGTAAGATAGAATAAATATAAAGAAGTATTTATTTATTTTGTATGTATCGTTCCTTTTTTAGGGTCTCCCTTTGAGAAAGGTTTTTTTTTTTTTAAAAAAAAAATTAAAATTTCTCATCACTGATTCTATTCTTATTCTTCGCATAGGCTTTCAAACCTTTGCTCTCAGGAGTAAATGTTTATAGGGCATTCCACCCTTATTTGTTATCACATAAATTAACCACTAATCAACAACAAACAATTGCATTAGTTATCATATCACATAAATTATAATTAAGTCTCATAATCATATTTAACTAATTTAAAGGTGATGCATTATTTTTCTCTAATATTTTTAGTTACGACTACGAGTACTATTTTCATGCTAAAAACCTTACTTAAAGAGTAMAAAAAATCACATATTAATCAATTATACTCTGTATAGATAACACAACATTCTTTATATTTGTTGGCCCGAGCGATAACCCGAGGCATCGCCCACGCCAAAAAACTAGTTTGTTTATTAAATTAACATTATTTGTTCATAAATGTAACCTCGTTTAACTATAAAATAACCTTTATTTTATTTAAAAAACAATCTTGAATCAATATATACGAAAAATCATTCAATTAAAAAAGTGACTTCTTTTGCTAGCCAAAGAAAACAAATTTTATAAATTATATAATTAGTGAGATTAAAATAAAACAACACTTGTGTAAGTTCTTGTGTGGTGGCTTCGCCTTTAGTTGATAATGTGATTGACGACTACTTACATGTAAAACAATCGATTCAATATCGGGGGTTACAAGTTACAAGTACCATGAAGTCATAAGTGAGTAAATGGGGCTACCCCTTATAATTATAAACAAGTGAAATTAATCGTTTGATTTTGTTACTCGAATGAACAAAAGTAGTTACAAATTTTTCGTTAGTCCATTTAATTCACTAATAGAGATTAAAATGAGCAWCGATTCTTTATCCCACATTACTCGGGAGGATAAACAAGTAACACCGGGAATCTACAGATTAAAAAGCACAATTGACGGACAAATGACCCAAATCACGGAGACAAGAGCCAGTCATCGACACCATGCAATTACTAAAGCACTGCACAAAACACTAAAGGATCTCCTGAAGAAAGGGCGATTACATGCCCAGYTGACACTACAGGATGGAAGCTACACCTCCCACCTAATCTCCAATCATGAAGAAGATCGAAATGACTCACTGAGATTTTGCAACAAAAAACCTGAATAAATTACTTCCATTGTTTTGTTCTTTTAACTAGCTCTACTTAGTTTGTAGGTTAACGTAATTGAGGATTAACCACCCCTTTTCTCACTTTTGTCAAAAAAAGGAAAAATGGAAACTAATAATCCAACTTTTGGTGGTCTTCATGAATAATACCGACCTGAGAGTTATTACGAATATAACTAAACTTTAACCCCTATCTTCAACCATTATATGAAACCTAACTTTAACCTACAAATTCTCTCTCCCTCACCTATAATACCAGGTTAATGACTTAATTAAAAAAAATAATAATAAAAATAATAAATAATAATAATAATAACAATAATAATAATATAATACAATAATATAATAATAACAAGTACATACAATTACACTAAGCGTCTATTAATAATACACGTTTTGAGGGGAATTAGAGGATAGAAAAAGAGGACAGAGAGAGCGAGAGAGAGGGAGCAGAGCGGGCCGCAGCCAGCACACGCACGGCCAGAGAGGGAGGGGGGCGTGGCGGGAGGACCAACGGCGGCCAGGGCGACCGCAGCAACGCCGCAATAGGCAGCAGCACGCCCGCAACACGTGCAGCACACGCCAGCAACAATGGAGCTCGCGCCCAACCGCACACGCGAGCAGTACAAGCGCCGGCGGGCGGCTTTACTGGCGGCGAGGAGAGAGAGAAGAGAAGGAGGAGAGGCGGTGGAGGCGGGCGTCCGGGCTCCGGCGAGGCTGGACAAGGAGACAGAGGAAGAGGGAGAAGAAGAAAGAAAGATAAATAAATAAAATTTGATTTTTGTGATTGAATTAAGATTGAAGTATTGAATTGAGAGTAGAGATTGAATTGAGATGATGCAAGGAGGGAGAAGTAGGGGAACAGAAACAGAGGAGGGGGAAGGCAAGAAGAAGGAAAAAGAAAAAAAAATAAATAAATAATAAGGAAAAGAAGGTAGAGCGAAGGAAGAGAAGGAAAAAGGAAGAAAATAAAATAAAAATTTTAAAATAAAAATTGTTCAAAGAGAAAAAAAAAGAAAAGGAAAAATGAAAAAGGGGTAGACTGACTGTCCGTTTTTTTAGTAGTCTTTAGTATAATGTGAAGATAGGGTTAAAGTGTTTAGTATATTACGTAATAATGCTCAGGTCGGATTATTCATTGAAGACACCAAAGTTGGGATTATTAGTTTCCATTTTTCCAAAAAAAAAAAAGATTAAAATGAGCCAAGTTTGAGTGATTGTAAACTAATGTTAACTGAACTCGAGTAATGTCGAATCAATGAATTTCAAATAAGTTCAATAATAAAAAACTAGCCTTTTATGCATGCGTGGTGTTGCGATTTCTGTCATACAATTATTGTTTTAGAAATTTGAATATTGTTATGCGATTTGTCCATTGCTATTTGAAGAATGTGTTTGGTTTTTCACTTTGAAGATTGATTGCATCAAATTATGAAGATAATTTTATTTTCTCTATGCCTAATTATCTCTTTGTATTTTGTTTTCAAAAATGTTGTCAAAATTATTATCATCGATATGAGTTTAAAAAATTGATAAAAATTTGTTCATTATTCTTAATGAAATGTCGAGTGAAGATCTAATCGTTATTGTATTTTTAGCTTGTTAATTTTGTTGATTTTTTTAATATTGTTCTGAAAATCATTGTCATTTTATTTCTTAAAATTGTATTTTTTTTCAAAAAATCTAATAAAAAAATTGTCGAATATAATGTTAAGAATATTGTCGATGAATTCTTGATGTGAAGCGTACCTGAATGAAGTGTGCGAATGAGTTGAAATTGTAGTAGTTCTTCCCACCTTATTAAAATTGTGCAAGCAAGAAGCAGCGCTGTGAAGAACTGAAATAATTTTTTCTCAATTGAGTTTAGGAGAATTTTTTTGTTGAGAGAGAAATTTAGATGAAAAGTGTTTGTGAGAATGTAATGTGTTCTTAATTCAGTTATTTTTTTCCTTTTTACTCATTAGATTAGGAGAATGTTTCCTTTTTAAATTTTGTAATCAAGTAATTGTTTTCCTTAATTTTTAATGTTAATCGATTCTGTGTTGATTAATTTATTTTATTAGCTCATTTTTTTTTTGAATTTTGATTTAGTTGGTGTATATGATTTTTGTGATTGATTGAGCAGGAAATTTAGTTGTATGGTACGGTATCGTTTATTGATGTTGCAATTTTATTTTATTTTTACCAGAGCAATCTTTTTTATTTTGGGCAAGTATTTGAAGGTGTTGTGCTCTGTATGGTTGTTTACTAATGTCTGCTAATTTTATTTTCGTTTAAGGGTAAATTAGTAAATGCCTAGGGGGACACCATAGCTCCCCCTTGGCTTATATGATTGAGATAAGTTGAAAAAATTACAATAACTTCTCTTAATTGATTCTTTTCTTTCATAAAATACGTGACAAATGATTGAACTAATGACCTAAGATTTAGCAAGTAGCATCTTTACCATTACTCTATCATCATGGTGTTTTTTTTTGACACGGTGTTGATTACTATTATTTCTAAATACGAATAATAAATAAATATATTAACTAATTAATTAATGACCAAAAACAAGTGATGAGTGTGAAAAATTTTCACCCCTTTAAATCAAGGCTAGATGTGATGTATGAACAACGTTATACACGTTTACTCGCCAATTATTTGTCCGTTATTGGTTTGTGTTTATTGCTCCATTTTGTTTTCTGGCATAGAAGCCTTAAAGCCTCGTGAATGGCATGCATTTTTGTCAATAATTAAAGACATTATGGGTGTGGCCTGTGGGCCGCTCCTTGATGACATTCTACATATTTGTATGAGTGTATGACATCCACAATTCCACATAGAAAGACAATAATGTTAGGAATTAGGACACGTGGCAGTTGCTAGCCACAACTCAGAATAATTATTGAATAATTAAATATGGTAGCTTTCGGATGGAAGGATCATTTAAGTGGTTNAACTCAACCCCTTTCTCTCTCCTCCCTCACCCAGTCACCCCTTTCTCTTTCCACGTTACCGCCACCACCTACCACCCTTAGCCACCCTCAAAAGTCCACCCCCCACTCTTGAAATTCCTTCCCCACCCTTTGAAAACCCTTATCCACCCTTCGAAACTTCCTCCCCATGGCCAACCCTTCAAAAACCCTAATCAACCCCATGAAACCCCCTCAACCACCCTTGAAACCCCAATCCAATCCTCGAAACACCCTCAACCACTGTGGCTGGTTCGAAGGACCTAGCGAGTGGTGACGAAAACCTAGATCTGGGCTAGTTGGGGATGCAACAAGACCCACTCACGAGCCATGGCAGGGGTAGCAGGGAGCAACTAACCACCACCATCTAAGCCAGTGGTGGTGGCCTACGACAGTGCAACAATGTTTTTGGGGACTTCTCAAGCTCGAAACCACTGTAGCAAGGGTTYTGAGCTTGTTGTGTCGCCTGATTTGGTTGAGGAAGGAGCGACTACTGTTCAATGGGGAAGAAACCACCATCACGAGTGGGTGATGAGGAGTGAGAGAAGGAGGAGAGTGAAAGTTTGGGAAAGAAGAAGGAATGAGTAATGGGGTTGAATGGGTGGTGATAGGAAAATTAGGGTGAAAAATAGTAGGTCAATRGGCTAAAAGTCAATCAAACCGAGTGATGACGTCAACGGGTTTGTTATTACAAWTTTTTTTCGTTTTTGGTTTGTTTTTACAAATAACGTTTTAAAAGGTTTGTTTTCG
>SNQN01009156.1:0-26390 GCA_008642245.1 Bassia scoparia
TTAATCGGTGGATGTTCATGATACCATTGGTTTAAAGGAAAATTGTTTGATTTTTCTGTCACGCACGATTGTTCAAGATACGCAGAGATGAATAGCTGCGTAGGGTGATTTTTTGGATTTAATTCTTGAATATCAATGCCACTTAAAAGCTAATGTCAGAATGACTAATCTTACGATAAGGTTTGGGCTAATGAATTAAGGTTTATTGTTCTTTGGATTTTTTTTATTTTATGGACGTTGCAGTGTTGTAATTTGGTGTGTTTTGGGGTCTATTTGCCAAGGCGCGTGAAATTGTTTACAATTAAGATGCTTTGTATATTTGGGGATTTGTTAATGGGCGGTAAGCATGTGTTAGCGATCTCTAGCTTTGCGAGCTGATTTTTTAGAAAGGATCCGTGTAAATTGTGGATTCCATAAACGATACCTGATGAAGGACTTAATGATCAGGTTGGATAGTTCTATTTAAGTTATTAGAACGCTCTTGGGCTTCTTCACCTCCCCTTTGGCCATTTTTCCGATCTACATGGAAGGGGGCTATTTCTTGATTCAGTCTCAGATTGTGGATTAAGATTCGATTAAGCAGCATTTATCGTTATGAATGCCATGGACCGAGAGATGAGTGGTGCAAAGTCTCCGAGATAATTTCATCACCTTAAGATAACGCCATCGTTGAATCTGAGGTCTTTTTCGAACTGGAGAAGATGGGGATTGGCGGTTGGGTTATAACGCCGCCAATGTCTCGGTATTCGACACTAATTTGTACATAGAGATGGCTAAGCGTTTAATCTAATTATGTGATTTGTGGAAAGGGTTAGTTGAGCGAAGGTCATTGTGTGCAAATGGAAAGTTCCGAGTTGGAGGGTATGGACTATATTGTTTAGAGTAACCAACGTGCTCTATATGTCGTACTGCGCGGAACTATTAGAATTGATACTAGATGAGGATCATAGTCTAGTACTACTTCATGGGAGAGTTAATGGGTAATTGGTTGTATTTGACGGTAACAGCATAATACTCTAGCGAATGAATGTGTGACGATGGGGGCCGTGCCGCATTTCGCAATAGCTACCCTAAGATACAAAATTCAGCAACCATCGGTCCTCCCTATATCGGTGGCAAACTTTTTTGGGATTAATTGTGTTTATTATGTATTGCAAAAGGTAATGAAAATGGGGCGTTTTCGGACATCCAAAATTTAGTCGCTGTAGAAACTCTCAATAACTGGATGTCTGTGGGGGTTCTGGGAAGAAGAATGCAAAATTTGGATTGTTCAAGACTATGATGTAAGTATTGTTGATAGAGACCAGTTATGCATTGAAAGGGAGGTGGTTTCCGAACTCCCTTATATGATATGACACGAGTATAACCGTACTTCATAGGTACATAAGGATTGTGCCACAATCGGGAATGTGAAGAACGAGAAGAACGGGTGGACCATGTTGCCGTACTTTAAACTTAGGTGGTTAATATAAATACGATACTTGGCATATTTCGTCCAGACCTCCACTCTACAACCTGTTTGGGATTTCACAAGTTCTCCCATTACTAAGATCAATGGTTTATGGAATTACAGAACAGTTTCATAGTTAGTGATCCTATACCTATCATCAATATGTATATTGGGGATGGAGTATCAGTGGATTCGCATTTGGGCACCGCGGAGTAACATTCTGGGCGAGTGGTATTTTGTGGCGTTATTATGACATTGTATCTTTGGTGTGTACATCTTTTTATATTCTGAAGTTTCCTGGAAGAACTTTGCTAGTGTGGTTGGAAAATTAATGTATAGGTATTCACTAATACTTTTCAATCAGATAGGTTCCTTTAAAATT
The DNA here is from genome assembly GCA_008642245.1 of Bassia scoparia. Lineage (NCBI taxonomy): Eukaryota > Viridiplantae > Streptophyta > Magnoliopsida > Caryophyllales > Amaranthaceae > Bassia > Bassia scoparia. The sequence continues at coordinate 1,833 of SNQN01009156.1, forward strand.
TGTTAAATTGGTTGTCTCCTGTACAGTTTAACAAGTGGTATTCATAGTGGTCATTTATTTCTGTCAATAGGTTCGATGTTGCCGTATGTTGAGGAGCAGGTTTAATCAATCCGGATGTGATGATCTTTAGCGTGAGTGAAATGAATGAGAGGAACTGTTGCAATGGTTGAAGGAATACCTTCAGTTTGTGAATGTTACAAATCTTCACCAATAAGTCCCTGCAGTTATCGATTATAATGTTGTGGTTGGAGACCTAAATTTTTTATGTGCGGTGAGGTTTTCCTACAAAAGTTCAAAAGTCCCATTTCGTTGAAAACCTGGAGCTTTGTAGAGGGTCTAATGTGCTAGATATGATGAACTTCTTGATCATCTCTTCGCGCTGTATTCTGGGTATGAACAGTGACAGCCCCAAAAATCTGCGCGCTTCTTACAACGACACTCAACTTAGCATAATTAACTTATCATCAAACCCGGTATTCTAAGATGTGGACAATCCTTCTCAGAACAAAAGGGTGTGGTTATATGAGCCTCGTTATATCATTACAACAGGTAATGTGGTTGATGATTGGGTATTTAACCGGCATCTCTGAGGTCTTGGGATTAGGCATGAGTTTGTTTTATAAGGACTCTAATCTCACGACGCTCGTACAGGTGCCGACCGATGACACAGTTCCGTCACACATTTGGTTGTTCTGGCGTGCACAGTGGTATACAAAAGTCCACCCATTTATCTCTATGGAGGTATGTGAGAACAAGAGCAATTCGTACTATAAGTCTGGAGCTGGGGACGCGTGGAGGGGATATTGATCCTCACGATTTTGCCGGAGAGACGAGAATGGTAATTTGTGTTCCAAAACATCGAAGACCTTTGGAGCTTGTAATATATACACCCATGGACCAATTAAAGACCAATATTACATTTAACTCCACAAAGGCCTTGAACCAGCTTTCACCCCAACCATATGAAACTTTCATAATCTGTATTTAGCGAATGCCTCAGGGCTCCACCCATTGGTAGGTAAAACAATCACGTTCCTGAGAGTTACAGGTGGAGGACTCTCCCAAACTCTCTAACTGGTCTCTTTTTCCTTTTTAGAGTGACAGTTGTCCGCAATTTGTTAGGATCTTTTTTTCCACAAATTCCTCTTGGCGGCCTTTGACTGGTTTTAGGATGAAAAAGCTGTGCAGTACTATCCTCCATAACTTGTCCCTTTGCGCATCATATCAGATTGATCGCCATTCATTTTCAACACTTTGATATAATAACAGCAATAGATGAGTAACGCGTAAAAGCCACTTATCAAAATATGAAATTAGTCTCTATATGTAATTTATGATAAGTAGTTTGTAAATGTTCAATCAACGATCATCAATAAGATAGAAATGTTTGTTTTGTTTTAAAAAAATTATTACAAAATCATATTATAACTCTGCTGCAGATTCATCTCACATACTGATGTAGAGGCTCAAAAATATTAAATATGTGTTCAGAACTGCATTCTAGTGCTCTGGGGCAATAAACATCTATAGAGGAGAAGATGATAGGGGGAAAAGCAACGAGAATCAAAATGACTTTCTTCTTCTCTATTGCTACCTAGTGGGAGTACCCGGGAATGCTCAAGCAATCGTAAAGGTCCAAACTTTTACACTATTACTTCCCTAGTTTTCAGTCATCGCTAAAATACTCCAGTTATTTGTCTTACACTAAGGTAATTTACAGGTTGGGTTTCTTTATATTATAAAGTCAAAATTCCTGTAAAACATTTTACGATCAAGTACTCATCAATTTACTGTGGTGCAGTTATCTCTTCTATAACTGGTCACATGAGAGAGTCCGAACACGAGGCATGTGCACATCTTCCCGTAATTACACCATCACTGGCTGGTATTAGCACTCTCTCGCTTAATCGGCCCTTATCATTTAAGTCTTTGCCCATCCAACTTTCTTTTCTCTTTGGGCATTTAGTTCTTTTTTCTTTTTTCTTACCCGAGCAATTGAATTGGAAAAGATTTGGATGTTTACTTTGAAGTCCATTTACTTTGGATTGTGGTGGCTTCTCCACTCCTCAATGTGGCATTTTTTAGGCTAATGGTTTGTTGTGAAACTGGGAATCTCAGTGAATATTAGTCAATCTAATAAGATTTATTTTAAAGTTCAACATCAATCAATCAGAGCCTTATGGGCCTTCCGGATTGTGTGGACTCATTAGGCTAATTCCTTGGTGTCTCCATATTCATTCAGTATATGTGCTAGGTCGACTTCCAATATCTAGATACGCATGACACATACGGAATCATGGTTTGCTACTCCGCTTGGCTGGACGACACTATATCCCTCACTTGATCATGAAATTGGGCTAACTATCTAGATCATGCATTAGGCTCTGCTGGTCATCCGAACTGCTTTTAGGGAATTAGGCGGGCTGGTCACTAAAGGCAATTCTTGGCAACCGGCTCCTTCGAAAATTCATAGGTTCGTACTATTCGTTCTTAACCATCCCTCGTTACTTATTGCAAAATAACAGCCAGCTTTGCTTTGGATGTCCTCACTAATGGCCGGCATGAGCCACAACTATTGAATATAGGTTGGCTTCTACTTTGGATGGAATGACTGATTCGGGCAAGTCGTTGGCTTTGATTAGCGGGAATCTCTCCAATAACCCCCTTCTCTGTAGCAATCTGCTTTACAGGCAGATCATTTGAGCGTCATTGCCGTCATCACGCTCCCCAGGTGTTTTTTTGGCATATGTTTAGGGTCTAGGTATTACCTCTTCAGCTCTTGAGGAAACGGGCAGACAGCGCAAAAGTCCACCGGGCTATAAAAGGGCCCGTCTTATTTCTCTCAAGGAATACGAACATCAAGGAACAATGGACCCATGTGTTAGAGTTGGAGGCAGAGGCTAATGACGGTTTCACTCATACGCGTAAATCAAGGTAGGTAGAATGAACCATTAGATTGTTTCCTGCGGTATTATGGCTTCTGGCTAAAAGAGACTGGAAGGGTTGGTCCATTTTTTGCTTCCACTAAGCCTCTGTTGTTGTCCAGAAAGAAAATTAGACCAATTTTCCCGGAATGCAAGGAGAAATCTATATCGAAAGGGATAAACACATATTTCAATGGAAACATCTGGGCACTTAATAAAAAGTTTTCGCACCTTTTGTTTGATCAGAGGAAAACTCATGAAGGAAATGAAAAATGAAATAGAAATGAAGGAAGGAAGGGGGAATGAATAAGGGAGAAGTAAGAAGTCAGGAAGGAAATTTGGCATTCCAGCCCACCCCACCCTAATTAGTTCAATTGCTCCCCCCGACATCACTAGCAGAAAATGGATTCTACCTCTTTTCCAACAGTGCAGAATTGTTTCCATTGTTCGATACATGGAAATACTGATCTTTCGCACCATACGCTCTCTTCAACAAACACACAAAGGAATACTAAAAAAGAGAGAAGGTAAAATCATTTCGGAACAGGAAAACCCATTTTCTAATACCAAACCACGTGACACCTAAGCAGTCTTAATTGTTATGTCCAATTATTTTGCACATTTAACTTTGCGCTAGTGGTCTGATATGAGATTCTATAGCTCTCTCTTCGGAGCTAGGCGCAAAGTGATGAATGCTGGATGCATGGCGCTACCCACATTGCGCGACTGAGGCCATTTCTTTTCACGAAGTAGCAGTGACATCTGCTGTAGGGATTGAGGACTCCTTTTATTATTTTGTGTCTCTTGAATACATGGGCGGAGATCAGCTTTAGAGTTGTACTCATACGACTTCCATGTCTACCATCAAACTTGAAAGGAGAGCGAGCGCGAGTTAGATTCATATCTAGTATAGCCCACGCACTGTGCACGAGCTGATCATCTCTGCCATTTTCCATACATGACATGCCGGGAATGAAGGTCATCAAAGCCTTCGATGTACCTGATTTGATCATCATGTTCGAAAGGGCGAAAATCATCACTATATAGCTTGTATCTTTGTGGAAGACCACTTAGATTCATATTACCAAGGCCGGAAAGTCCCTCAACCTCTACTGGTTAATTAAACCGAGTATATATTGAGATGCTTAAGCTGATAAGAATCGTGGCCAGTATTATCCATCATGACAGAATGCGTCAACGCGTAATTGTGCGACAACGTGGGAGCACTTAGTAGTGGACGGTCTCCTTTATCAGCAAGGGGTCGGGGTTCCAAGAGTGTCTATGGAAACTCCGCTACGCACAGCTCCATGCCCCTGTCGAACATGAAGTAGTATGAGGTTGTGGGGAAAACAGGCGGGAGGACATGATCCGCATACATCATGCATTCGCTAGGTTCACGGCAAACGAGATAACGGAGGCAGAGTCTACCATTTCAAAAAATGTCATCCGACTTAAAGGGATATGCCAACGTTAATAGGTGGGTGACCAAATAATGAGGGACAAAATAAAATATATCCGTGTGCTCTGCTCTCATTGCACTCACCTCATAGTAGGAGCCTGCCACTATGCGCCTTCTTTATTTTATTTGGCTCTTTGCTTGGTGTTTTCTACTAAGAATGTGGGAATCTATGTAACACCGGATGAACGGTACGTATAAACAGATTTGCATAGAATCGTTTAGTGTGCGGCAGACAGGAGGAATCATGAGATCCCCAAACTGAAACAGAATTTCCTGAGAGGCTTAATCATACAAAGCCACGGAAACTACAACCATTTTATGGAGGAAGGTGGCTTATTACGCAAAGGAATTAAATAGAAATTCATTCGTGGATAAACATAAGAATTCCCATCGACGATCAAATCCTTTTATGGGGGGCTCGAGCGAATAAACCTTTATTATCAAGGTGAGCAGTGCTAGTGACATTCTTAGCAGGCCGGAGCTCACCATTGCTCAAATTTGGGGACTTGAATTTCTCCGGGATGATCCTCATATTAGATGGCATCAATTAAAATTTTCTTCTTCTTCCAAGGCATATTTGTAGTTAGGTTCTTAGTTTATCCTGATTAGGGATTTGTACTAGAATCTGTTTCTTACTATGTTAAGAGGACTGACAACGTTGTTAAATGTTAACTCACTTTTGATTTATGTGGATTGGTCTCAATAATTTATGGATTGGTTCATTGGAACGAGTAAAATCATGTAAGGGAGGGATCAATACTCAGAACTGCAATATTGGCCATTATCTCACACACTATTTCACAACCTGAACATCGAAAACGCTGGCAATGATGGTCATGAATGAGTCGCCTTTGAGCCGTGTTGGACAAGATCACCGTATCCATGCATCAAGAGAGAAGACCAACTTTGCCCTGAGAAAGTGCGCAGCTCGAGCTAGTGGGCAACTGGAGGTATCTTGTGTGCGCAGAAATGACAACTGATTTTATTTAGAGGTGCTGGAATTCTTAAGGTTCTTGTCACATTGTAGGATACAAAGGACAAGGGAGCCCTTAAGATGCCTCTTTGTTCTGGCTGCTCACAGGTTTTCGAGCCAGATTTAGGAACAAAGTAAAGCCTAGGTATGGGCCTATTAATTACTAAACTACTCTTGTTGTTTGGTATTTCTTATGTAGTAAAAATATATAGTTGTAATGCGGTATATGCTCTATAACAATACACTCCTGTCCCATATTAAAAACGACCCCTGCCATAATAACCACAAATAAAATATTTAAATGAAAGAGATTAACTTCTCAATTTTTTTTATTTTTATATTGCGTACAAATAAATTGGTATAGTTGGCATATTATAGTTATCGTTCTAGATATGTTTAAATCTACTACGGAGTACTATAAAGAGCGTATATACGCTCCTTTGTTTTCTAAAGAGGTTATAGTCAGCTATAAATAATACGGGTATATGAGCTCACATATCAGCACACCTTAGTATCTTGCAGAACTCTAACTTACCTTTAGTATATTTTTTTTTTTTAGTATAATAGTTACGTTATAGAGGTGATTCTCACATATTTTTTAATTATTGGCTACGTATAGTATATTATGGAAAATAAACAAGAAAAAATTACTAACGCAGATGTAATTGGTAACCGCAGATCAAAAGAAGCAAAACATGAGCTGGTACAGTTACGCAATAGTATTATAGAAGGGTCGGAGAACTGTAATAGGTAAATTAAATCGTCCACGTAAGTTGGATATCCCTCTCTAAATTCATGCCAGTACGGAAATTAACTAACCATGACTCACCTTTTAAGGAATATACTTTACGCCACTTACATTAAAAGAGAAATCAGGGTAGAATCAAGATGAAGTGTTCATATGAAATGTACAACTCTTTCCGCATAAATGATTCTGTCCAGACTAAGAATAAAAAAGATGCAAGAATCCAGTACAAACTATGATATTTGCTTCAAGTTCAGGGGGACGAGTTTGTTGTATATCGGGCGGTAAGGATCTCTGGAAATTGGTGAAGAAAGGCGTTATTTCACTTGCATTCACTGCTGACTATAATAGTTCCTCAAATGTTACGAGCCATGCACAGATAAAAGGTATTGTTCATTTTTTTTTTGTCTTTCTTAATTTTACTGGCGAGGTAATTTCGGTGGATTTTCCTCAATAAGATTAATCGCTACAGAATGCGATTCTCTTACTAAGCATTGTCCCAATCAATGTGCATAAGTCAATTATTACAATTAATTCAATAGCGTGACAATAAAATAACAAGTTTTTTAAGAACTATACAACTACTAGTGCAGTTGGTCATTGTGGAATTGATAAGAACTAGATATTTATTTTCCATACTATTAACATCACCTCGTCTCCAATAGGTTGTTATATATAATTTCAATAGATATAAGTTAATACTATATTTTTCCAATTTTATTAAAAATACAGATATAGGAAGGATACTAAGTTAGTCCTAAATGTGTCTATTAGGTTATACCAGGTACAACTAAACGTAGTTGCAGTAATCGACATCCCGGCGATCCTTTTCTGGCACTTTGTATTACAGGAATGTACTCAAATTTCATTCTTCGGTAATGTAGTTCATCTTTATTTTATTAGATATTTGTTAAAAAAGTACACGTGTTTACAAACAAATTAGGGGGTTAGTCCGACTTCAGCAGAGGTGAAATGAAGGCACAGGATACCCTTCCTGGCTGTCGATGACGCTAAGCTAATGGTAAGACAAGGGTCAGAAAGGCGCGAGATTCTCAAAACTGGATTTAATTTCAATCAAATCCCCAAAATCATAAAGAGGGGCTAAAACCAGAACAGAAAAAACAACACGAAAAGAAAGAAGGAGAAATCAGAGCGGTCGGATTAGGGTTTCTTTGAAGAGAGAGACGACACTGCACGAAGAACAAGGCAAATGAGGAGAATGAAACAGGAGAAAGCAGGGAAAGTAACAGAAAGCACGCAGATGCGAGAAGAGAGAGACTAGTACTACGGCAAGAAATATCTAGACGATATCAAGGATACTTAGCCAAGTCTGTCGTATCTCGCTGATATATAGGGGTGAGAGCTGGAATCGAAACTCCATACGTATTAGATCAACTAATCAAGACCGTTCTCTGTGCAAATCCGTGGTAGATTGCACAAGACACGTTTCTGATCGGCTCGCTGGGTGATGAACTATCCCTCAAGCGCGTTGGGACCGAATCATCATGGTGATTTACATAGTAAGTAGTTTATGTTTTCAAATTTATCACTTTAGAATTTATATTGGTCCCGGATCGTTTGGTCTTTGTTATTGTTCAAACGATTATATGCATTGTTGCTTATTAAGTGCGACTATTTGAGAGAATTTCGGTCATAGAGTATTTAACTCTAATGTTCGGTTAGCGGGGCTTTTTATTACACCATTTCGAATCTTACATCATTGATTCTTTTAAGTTCGTGGTAACAATCAGCGCGGATAGGCTTAAGGTCTTTTCGGGTTCGGGATAATTGTTTATTGTTGATTTCCTATGGTTAGGTATTTGGACCTAGCTTAGCTTATTCAAATAGTCTTATGGCTTTATTTATTGGTGCGATTTACATACTTGCGAATTGGGGTAAACGATTCAGAAAAAGAAGTCATATATGTGTGGAACGTTCTGACATTGAGGTTATTGCACAGATCGGTGGGAGTAGAACTAGCAACAAATAGAAGTAACCACTATGAGTCTGGCTCCGTTCTAACATAAACAGATTTTATATTTGGAGGGCTATGGTTAATGGATTTTTTATGATAACAACGAATTATTATTTGGCAGAGCAATAGTTGTCCAATTGAGAACAACAATATCCTGAGTAATTAGGCTAAATTGATGCTGTGTATACATATACGACCGATTCTTGGCTTATACCATCATTTGTTTAATTGCCTGCTCTTTCATTCGTGGGTAGTCATTTTTTTTGGTAATGCATAATTTTAGTCGCTATACTACAACACACATGTTGGCAATTATTGATACATCAAATGGTCTACATATCGGTATGCAATTCTCCATCCTATGCCGCAAATAGTTAATGTCAAGGTCATGTTCTGTGCGTTGTACATTCTGTTTTTTTAACTACGCGTTGCGGAATGAAACGATGTTGTTATCTGTGATTATGGAAGATGCTATCCTCTAGAGATTCCTGACGTTTGGGGCGAATTATCGGTTTGATCGGAGAGAACATCTGTTTGGCATTCCATTTTGGATATGTTGCAGGACGAGCTCTAGTGGGCAGTACTCGAGATCCGAAAGACTAACAGGTGCCTCAGCCGGTAGGATGAAAGGCAAAGGCATCTAACATCACAACTCTTCCACGTGCCTGAAAAGCCAAGGGGTCTTAACGCAGGTGCCGGAGGGGAATTCCGTCCAGCAGAAGGAACAGTAGGAGGCTCCGATAGATTCTGCAGTGATTACGGAACATCTACGTTACTCTCGGCGGAAGGAAGAGATCGGGTGGCTAATGACATGTTCGGAGTTTGGATCTTCCGCGCGAAAAGACCAAGGTCCAGGGACCAACGGTAGAGGGGAAAAGAGACAAAAAATCCCCTAACTATGGTAACAACAAAATAAAAATAAAATATAGCCAAAACTTGGAAACTCAGTCGGGTTCCACGAAAATATGGAACTTTCTCCAAAGGGTCTGGTCCAGCCTGGAATTTAGGATACTGGTAACCAAAAAGGCGAAAGATGGCTTCCCGGTTGAGTTTGATTTTCTGCGATTAGGTACTGAATCTCGATTTACCCTGGCGTGGGAAGTCTTTACTATACCGATGAGTTTAGAGGGGTGGGCCATGTTGCTTTTCTATACTAAATATTTATAATTAATGGCATGGGATCTTGGGCATTTTGACTCGGGCTCAATGATTAGCTAATGATTATCGTATTCTGTGGTATCCATGGTGTTAGCGGAGTGTTGTCCGACCATTAAAAGTGTGTTCAGTAACCTGTGGCTCAGGCGCAAAATGGGAGGAGCTGGTGGATCTAAACTCATCCACAGGCCTCACTTGCCTCTCCGCTCTTTTTTTCTGTGAGGCACAGGCTGGCTCGAACTGATGAAAAGCCACTTTGCTCATAAGGTCAGCCGTAGCGGAACCATAAAGACAAGCCCGCCCCGGAGGAATCCAGGTCCGCTTGGCGAAAGGGCATTGACATAATGCACGTTCTCTGTGTCATCATACAAGTGTTCTGGGAAACCGGTTAACAAAGGGTTTCGAACACACATAGGGCACCTTGTCCAAGCATTTACATGAATACATGGTGCTGGGCTGCCTTACGGTGTATACAAATGTTGTTACTCAATTTTTACAAAGGTTCGATATGACTCTTCGGAAATCTTATTTCTCCACCGCCGCTCGTCCTAGACTCGGGAGTAAGCTCTCTGACCTGGCTATGGAGGCTTCATACGTTGGTCCGACACATTCTCCTCTATTCACAAAATTACAAAATTTTATACAATCGGGGTTTTAGATTCTTCTCCCGCTTGTGTATTCTGTCGAGATATTAGAAAACATTTTCAATTGTTACGCAAGAGTGCTTTATGCATCATCACGAGTATCTTTGTAATAGTTGCTATTTTGCTAGCAAGCAGGTTAGCTTTTGGGACAATGGAAATGCTATGCTTCACAAAGGGTTCACCAATTCTATGCCTCAAAATTTGAAGCACCATAAGAAAAGTTATACCCTGTCTGGAAAACATACCAATAAGCTACTGTAACTAGAGCAAGGGAAATGGGATTCGGGGTCATTTTACAACAAAGAAATTCGAGACGTTAGACCTTATGGAAGTTCTTATTCGCAAGGCATGCATACCTCAGTTGCATTACAAAGTGATCGTGATACCCACGATTTATCGATTTTAATCGATTTGGTACAAAAGTATTCATAAACTATCATCATCTGCAATCCGTAGTGCCTACAACAGAAATTCGAACGTGAGCAATCACCATCGAAGCATACTCTGTAATGACTTCTTTTGAATAGAAGTCTGGACCTCTAACACTGAAACGCTTGTTATCAAAATTCTTGCTACTCCATATCTGCAAAAAATGATCGCTCATCAAAATATGTATGAGTTGCAATTTTGCAAAACAGATAACGTCACCTGAATTGTCTCATTTGACAGTCAACAGGAAAACAAGGAGCTCAATTTTTGGTGATGATAATGCGCAAAATAGGAAAAGGCATCAATATGGCAATAATGATGACATTCCTAAGTTGATGAGTCCATGACTGTCAACAATTACACTTTAGACTCTATTGAAATATGCTACTCTCTGGCACTATCATGCAACACCAGTCAATTATTCTTACGGTCACCCAAGTGGCAAAGAATGCAAGTTTGGTTAGCCCTTCAGCTTAAGAGCATAAGGACAGTCACATTTAGTCTGTTCGGATTTTTTCCCAGAATGCAATAATGTATACAATCACAATATATGGCAGCAGATGGGTTAGTCTAGTGCTAACTATGTTCAAGGCTCAGACCATTGCGCAAAGTACAAAGTTCTCCGATTCCCATTGAGATTCACTGCAAACCCTCAAAATTAAAACCACTAGGCCCTTTTCTTCCGTATCCTTTTTAACTCGAATGGTTTTGTTTTCTCAAGGACAAAATTCTTGACTTGCTTGATGTAGAGCCTTATAACTTGTGCCATTTTCACCTTTTCATTGGCCTTTGGAAAAGTTTGTAGATTCTAAGTTCAATGTCAAAAGGGGATTCCAGTGCAAAATCAATTACAATGATCAGCATCAATCTTAGGAAGACCTCCAAATACTACCAGGGAACCAGGAAATTTCACCTAATTTCTCTGTGACCAAAAGTAAATTCCACAGCATAGCTCATCAGTCATCACTTTGGTCAGGCTTTCTCTTTCCTACCTTCCCCTGAATGTTATTATTTAATATAGGGTAATTTGATAAACGTCCTACTAGTTCTAATTGATGTTCACAACTGGCCTATAAAGGATATCATAGGAATGAAATGGCCTTCGAGATGGATTCACTAGTGATAGATTTAAGTAGATTCATCAACAGTCATATACGGATTTGGTCCATAATTTCCTATCAAGTCTCGAGAAAGGAAGGATGCTTAGAAGCTGGGGAACAGAACGCCGCTTCCAGCCATAAGTAGTTAGCTGACCCAATCGTCCATTTAATTCCCTTAATGCATAGTTACATACTATGCATATCTACTTTGAGTAATAATAACATAGAACGACAACATAGGGAGTGCATCAGAGCATGTTTAGAAAAGTTGTGATGGGGCCTTCAAACCTAGGGCCTAGCTAGCTATATTCGCATTCAAATGAAAACCTTCAACCATGATTTCTAAGCGACAAAACGAACATAGCATCGTTAGCCTAAGTAGGTATAGTAAGCAAATATTAAGGAAATTACAGAAATTATACTTCCTCTGTTTTTGGTTTTTTAAAACTCAAATCACTTTTAAAAAAAACTCCTAGGCAATATTTGGAGAGGAGAAATATAGAGAGAAAAAATTAATGGGATCAAGTGATGAGAGAGAAAGAGAGAGAGAATTTATCGCCTAAGAAAGAAAGTGATGCAATTAAACTAGGACTTCCTTAAATAGAAAGTGACGCAAGTAAAAAAAACACGGAGAAGTGGAGAGAGATTGAGGGAGTAAAAAAAATGGGATCAAGTGAATAGAGAGAGATAGAGCGAGTTTACTGCCTAGGAAAGAAAGTGATGCAATTAAACTAGAGCTTCCTTCTTTAAATAGAAAGTGATGCAATTAAACTAGAGCTTCCTTCCTCAACAAAAGAGGAAGAACAAATTGTTGAGGAATCAAGGTAGAATGCGTAGAATGCAACTAATTATTTTGTCTCAGGAACAAATTCTTCAAGTTCAGAGAAAAAAGGACAGGAACAGCACACCAGGTTTCAATAATTTAATAACGGGTAGCGCAAAAAAAGGGGAAATTATCACAGGTTACCTTAGACCCCTTCCAAAACGCCCCTGAACTTTGAAAAATGGTCAAAATTTGAGATTTGACTAAGAAATGTTCACGGAAGCGTGATGGTGTTAGTTTTAAGACCCTTAGTGGAGCAATTAACCCTTAATTCTTTATCTCTTCTCCTTTTTTCAACAACAACAACAAACATCAACACCAACACCATTCACTCTTTTCCCACTCCGATTGTCACCCATCTCTCTCCTCCATTTTTTCCCTTTCTTTTTCTCTCTCTTCGTATTTGTATCCCTACAACCCCTGAGTTCCGACCCCACTTCATTGGTCCATTCTTCGTTCTCCTTCCCTCAAACTCGCCATCTTCTCCCTTAACTTCTTCCTCTCACACAAAATTCCTTATTCCCATCAACCACCCTCACCAACACACATCCCACGCCCAATTCGGCTCACCCAATTCGCCTAGGTTGTATGTGCGTGATGTGGTTGTGGTGAGAGTAAAGAAACAGCAAGGGAAGGCGGCAACGACAAAGTTGGGTCAAATTCAAGGGTGGCCTTGATGGTGGTGTTGGGTCGAATTTAGGGGTGACATTGATGGTGGTGTTGAGTCGAATTCGGGGGGGGGGGGGCGCAAGAGGGTTAGGGCTTAGGTTTGATGGTTAATGGAACGGGAGGAGAGAGAATGAAGCAAGGGTGGGTTAATAGGGTTAGTTAGGGGAATATGGAGTTAAATAGAGGGTTAATTAGTTAAAAGTTAACACCGTCATTCTTCCGTTAAAATTTCTTAGTGGTGTTGGGTCGAATTCGGGGGTGGCAAGTGGGTTAGTGCTTAGGTTTGATGGTTAATGGAACGAGAGGAGAGAGAATGAAGCAAGGGTGGGTTAACGGGTTAATAGGGTTAGTTAGGGGAATATGGAGTTGAATAGAGGGTTAAAAGTTAACACTGTCATTCTTCCGTTAAAATTTCTTAGTAAAAACTCAATTTTTGGCCATTAGGCAACATCACAAATTCACAATTGAAACGCGACATTCAAGTTAAGCAGTTTGTGTTTACTACTCATTACTACTACCAATTAACAACATTGCATGAGGTCCCATTGAAAGTTAATTCTCGAAAGGTGGAGCTCTCATATCTCTCCGCTCCTATATTTCTTCCGAGGTCATTTTTCGAGCTTTGACAACAAATCCTTACCCCCTTTGCTAATGCATTACTATTACCAACTAACAACATTGCACAAGGTCCCCTTAAAAAGTTAATACTTGAAAGGTGTAGTTCTCATATCTGGCTACTCCTATATTTCTTCCAATGTCATTTTTCGAGCTTTGACAATAAATCCTTACCCCCTTTGTGGGTTTAAATTTTTTTATAAGACCTACTATGACTACTATTAAACATCTTTAAGAAACAATACTTTCCCACTTTACAATTATGGTTCATCTTCAATTAAATAAAGAGCTACAAAGATCCTACAATCCTACTATATTCTTCTATTTTTTTTATTTTTTTTTATCCTTGGCAAAAACTATACAATTTTCATTTCATTGATCAATCACATCAATGATGCCTTGTTCATATGGATTCAGTTTGTAACAAAACAGTTACTCAAAATGCCAAAGAGGCACATTAAGATATATCCAACACAAAGAATTATAAACTTTAGCTTCCTATTCATAGTACAATATTTCTTATTTAAAACTAATCTTTGGCAGAGGCAGCAAAACACTCCATCCAGGGAACTAGATAAGGTGAAGTACATACAAAACCACCACAGAGTGCCAAAAAGGAAAAGCTACCAGAGATTTTCAATTGCTAATAAGCATAGTTATATGCACATTCATAGGTTCAGCAATTTTCAAGGCTCAGCAAACAGTGAACAATTGATGCATCCAAAGCAGACTACACATAGGTTCATAGAACCAATTTGCACCTTTGCTACAAGTAAACCACATTAACTTCTAGGTTTCAAAAGGAAAATTATAAATCAGAGGTGCATACGATACAAGAACTCAATTCAATGTTCCCTATTGTTCCATCTGAGCAAACTAAAATCTGAGACGCATTAATCAATTAGTCTAGACCACGCAAAAGAATAGGGAAAATGGGTAAAACAAACCTGAACYGAAGTTATCGGAGTTTTTCCTTCACAGATGATCTTTCAGCTGCCTCCCTAATTTTGTCAATATACCCTTCAATTGGTGGCGTCAATGTTGCCATGAACCGGTTTGGAGGAAATGGGGTCAAATCAGGAAYCAAAGCYGCAGCTTTCAAAGGTTCAGGCAAAGCCTCAATCGCCTCTTTTTTCAATCTCAGAAGTGTTGTCTCAGCCTTCTGCCTYGCACGATGCCTTCTCATCAAAACCCTACTATACTCTTTAGCAAGTCGGCGACCATCTTCAACAGTCATCTCATACTTTGGAATAGCATCAGCATCCACTAACCCCAAAGATATCAAATCCAAACCGGGTAACCTCATCCACCGAAGCTATCTCAACAACAGTTTTCCTTCTTAGCTGCTGTTTCTTCTATATATCATCTTCTCTTTGCCGCTCTTACTAAATGAGCCCTAATTCTCACGCTTCACCTCAAAGTGCTCCTTCTCTCGGCTTCAACAATCTAATTGGGGTTGGAGCCTTTCAACACTTTTCATGGCCCTCTCTTCAAGCTCAACTGCAGTCAGCATCTTGGGCCCCACCACCCGGTGGCCGACACCTTTCTTAGCAAATCTGGAATTCGCTCAAGCTGTAGCACGCTTAGGCCTTAAGCTTTACCTTTACGCAGTAACCACCACAGAACATCGCTTGCTGAAGGTATGCATCCGACTTAATTTTTTAATAGTAGAATCAGAACAGGCTATCTCATTCAAAGACAGAAACCCTAACATTTTTTCCCAACTACATAGAAAACTTGTAATCCTAAGCTGATAATTTGTAGTTCTTATTAATTTCAAAAGATGACAGCGTTTGAAGAACCTGAAGTCACAATAAAATGCAATGTTACGACCCACACAAATGTGGATGTTCTTCACTCAACAAATTTCAAACTTCATACCTCTTATTCTAACTCCCACAAGAAAAAAGTGAACTTTCTGCCATCAATCAACAGAAGTCCGAAATCCAGATCAAATGAATTAGACATTGATGAAGCTGAGAAATTAAAATGAATGCGCTACAATTGGCACTCGTGTTAACTATAAACAATGAAATACACGAAGATTTATGCACTAGATCAGTGAAAATCTAGCAATGACGAAAATAATCAATTTATGTGAAGAAAATGCAAGTTCCAACATTCAGCGAATACACACCGTAAACGAAGAAATTTAGAGACACCGCAACAGCAATAAAGAAATTAGAGAAGAAACATAGACAATGAGAGAGAAGGTTGCATACCAATCCAGATTGTTGAGCTTTCAATGGTATAAACCCAGCAAAAACCTCTGGCAAATACACAGTGACATTTCTTCTGTTGGTTAGTCGGTTTTCAATTTTAACGAACTAAACCACAATCAAATCGGGAGGCACACTAAAAACATTTTGGCCTCAAGGCACCATAGGTCTATTTGACTTATGGTCCTCAGACCGTTTCTCGTTATAAGTCTCAGCAAATATTCATGTCTAAAAATATAAATATTTTTTTTCAATCATGAACATTTGTATTTAAAAATTAATTTTATACATTTGAAGTATTTTGAATATTTTGAGATTGACATTTATATTTGAAAGATAAGCCATTAGTATTCTTTGAACACAAAATATCTTGCTCGAACACATAAGGAATTTTTGGCGTTTTTCAAATAGACTTTAGAGGAGTTTTTCATGATTTCAAAGTTGAATGGCTCACCTGCTATTAGTAGGTGTGGGCATTTGAGGAGTTAAAGTGTAAGTTTTTAATCTGTTTTTTTAAAATTGTTATTGGCTGATTTTACATCTTTTCCAAAAAAAAAGTGCTGTTTTAGTAAATTTAGCTAATTCCTTAAAGCTTTATCTCCTTTTCTTTTTATAAATATGATGTTTTTTTAGTTTGACAAACAATAGACAGACACCTTAGTTATAGTTTGGTTAAAGTCTGTAGAACCTAAATTCTAAAAATTTAAATATTGAATTTGTCTATATCATTCCCTTTGTTGACACTCTTAATGCAAAACATAAATTAAGGTGAAATCAACGTTTATTTGTTCAATTCAGATCAATTCAGGTAATTCAACTATTCATGTATAATAAATCAGATTAGTCTCAAATTGCTTCTAGTTAAATTCAACGCTATTTTGAATTAATAATTGGAGAGATTAGCAAGCACTCGAATTTATGTTTTGATTTGTGTACTCATCCTCCGAGAGTTAACTTTGATTTGACATAAAATCAGGAGGAAAAAATATTCAATCATTCAGTTATATCATATAGAGAAGACAATACTCTTAGGCTGCATTTATAAACTTTAGGCCTTTTTGTACTCGATTCTGAAGGTAATACTACAATATCTCAAATCAATAACGAAATTACTGGAACAAGAAATTTAGGCACCCCGCACCTGTTCGCTGCACAAATCGGGACTAACAATCACAAGGAGAGTGGTTATTGACGAATAGATATGAAAGCTTCAAACATTCAGCTGACAAAACTATATCACGATTAACTCATCTCCTACAAACAGGCAATTGCTGATGTTTCGAATACAAATCGACATGCGCAAGCAGTGGAGCACATAATTTAAAATTCAACTTAAGTTTGCTGTAAAATTAACACTTGGAGAAGAGGGGGAGGGATCATTGGATTCATACATTAAAGAAAACTCACAGATTTATCCATGATCAACATTCAATTCATACTAAAACTGTGAGAGAAAGCAATTGGAATCATAGTAGCTCTTATGGCCTATTATACAGGCATGGAAAGGAATCAAATCCTCTTAATACAGATTATTGCTAGTCGGGTGTAAGCTGGGCGAATATCACTCGGTTCCGCAATTTTCTTCTTCAAATGATTCGATGTCTTTCGGGCTAAGTTTGCCTTCCTACAGAACTGAAATGATTATATGTTGGGTTAGTGTCATATTAATTTTGGATTTACAATCAAGTAAATGAGAAAATTAGGCATCTATCGAAGCTGAAAACTGTTTCTTACAACCTGTAAATTATTAAGAAGGAGATCAGGAAATATCCACGCTCTATTAATGTTGTTTCAATAAAATTATTAGGAAGAGCAAGCCTAAGACAATTCATCTACTCGTTACAAAATAGTCCCCCAAAAACCCCTCTCCCTCTTTTCAAGTAGTACATTTGCTTTTTCACAATGAGCTAGACAACCAGACTCGTACTAAATACTTTTGATGTTATGAAGTAAAAATCATGAAAATTATATATTTTAAAGGTGACCATAGAGACGAACGCAAATAAGAAACATATGACTATGCATTAAAAGTACACATAACATTAATGTGAGTAACAAGTTATTGCTGTGAATATTGGCTTAGGTCAAAATGCTAAGCAATTAAAAAAAAGACGTAGGCAACTTAAAAAGAACGGAGCTTTTCTCATTGTTTCTCTCTCTTCCTACCCTTCACCTGAACACACAAACAACGGGCCAGTGGGTTGTGATGAGATGGGGCATACAGATAAGGCGATATCGCCATTCAATTAGTTTGAAAGTTATACACGGAGGCACCTTAAAGGTCATCATACACGAAAGAAAACCAAGATCCTATGAAAGAAGATCCATGGTAACAAACCATCCAGTGTATCCCGAAGCCCAACCAACTCCATGGCTTTGGAAGCTGATAAAGAAGATGGTATAAATTATTGGCTCAACACATATTTTTGGGAATGCTAATTATCAAGAGACTTACCATTGAAAAGTAAGACATTAAATGATGACTTATTCAGAAATCATATTGGCAATTGTGGATTTCAATTAAATTGGTAAATACGATGAACAACGGAATTGAAGCATTAAAAACATTGCAAAAACATTTATTATTGCTCATTCAGGTATCAGTTTTTATATTTACATTCAAGTTCGTCGAAGTAGAACTTTTTTTTTTTTTATGATTTCGCGTTGTTCTTTTCTCTTTCGTACTGTAATTCGAGATAATCAGTAACTACTGTTCCAGGCTATGAACTAAGAATTCTCTGAAATGACAAGTTAGATATCTTGACATCCAATTATTGCCTAGAATTATATCTTGCAAGGAGAATCATTATAGTGATGGAAGGGTAGGTGATCGATCGGGAGTTTCCGAATAATGAGTTTTGTTATTAGAAGCTCGTAGAAGTAATGAGTTAGTTATGGGAAATTTTGTAAATAGAGCCTAATTAGGAGAGAATAAGCATGTTGATTGTTTATTGAGTGTCCTTGTATTTGGAGATAGTGACACTCTCGGAAGCTCATATTAGGGAGAGAATCAAGCCTTTAGAAGGTCTTGAAATCTATCTTAGTTTTTGTTTTGTTTCATCTTTTTTGCATATCATCTTATTAGTTTCTTTATTCATCTATTACTTCACAAAATTCAGGCATTAACCTCATTATATTTACTGTACCAAAGTCAGTCATGTGCAGTTTCCGCTAGCATATGCTATCATTGTCAGGAAAATAGATCCAAGTAGGAGGTGTGGTAAGTACAGACAAAGTCGATACCAGAGGAAACTGATTGATTGCAAGCCGACAACCAGGAAAGATAGCCAAACTGCACACTACTGCAACGACACCATATTTAAGAAGTACTGTGGACTTGTTCTCACTTTATCCCACTACGAAGGGGGGAAAAGGTCAATAAATAGGGTTAAAACTTTCATATTAGAGAAGCAAACCAACTTGCAGGATATATGAAGTTCTTTAAAAAACTTACTTTCTCTTTAAGGTCACCAATTCAAATCATCCTGTATTCACAGAGGTCTCTTTCGGTTGAGGAACCTTGACCTGAAGTGATGAAAACCTCCGGTCTCTGCAGATAGAAAGGTGGAACCAGTTAAATAGCAGCTACATAGAAGAAGCAGCTACGACAGTTGGTGGTTGTTACTTGTTAGTTGAGTTGGGACATATTTGCAAGTTTTTTCAACAGCATCAAGTAATAATTTCACAGCGATCTGAGAGTTCGAAACAATGAATTATTCAGCATGTTTTTCTAAGCTCATGCAGTTATAGGATTTATGATGTATTGGAATTTTATATACTACTCAAAATCATATGGTTCTTCATTTGTAATCTTTTATTTTGGTGACCAAGAACATAGATATAAAAATCAAAAGACATCTTCTGAAGGTTTCGACTTCATAACTAATCATTTCAAAAACTAAATGGTCACCCATTAGCCGTGTGGCGTAAAAATAGAATCCTTGGTTGAGACTGGAGTCCAGTCGCAGCAACCATCTGAAACTTTTTCAATGCTATTAAAAGAGCAGAACTCAGGTTCAAGCTAATAAGCTGGGTTAAACAAGTGCAATTGCTCCTAGCTTATGGGGAAGAAATGGAAGATGAATGGTTGGTATATAAAGAAGAGGAAAATGGTTGCGCAAGGTTTGACTACTATTCCATGGTTAGATTTGCCTCCTAATTTTCTTGTGCTAGTTTTTTTTTTTTTTTCTGAAGGTTTAATTTCACTAGCATCTTCAACTTCCGAGTACTCATGAACTCTTCTAATACATATGTTTACTTGGACTAGGATGAAGTGTCATGTGTCGGACTCACATTTTTCTTGAAAAAGTAGTGGTTTTTCAGTTTTAAAAATGAAGTGTAAAGTGGCGGGTGTCGGTGGTCCCGACAAATCCATTGTCGACACGGAACATGTGAGGTAAATGAAAAGAGTCTGAGTAACATAGCTCTAACCTAACATAGTTTAAATTCCCGAGGAGTAAAATTTGCCTTTCATTTCAAGGTGTGATAACTTTTTAGCGAGTTTTAGAGGAATTTGACTGGAAACAACATCCAATAAAAAGTCAAAGAGAAAGGAAACAACAGCATGACATTGTTGACAGGAATCAAGTAGCTAAAAAGAGGCGCCAAAAGTAGTTAGATTTGAAATGATTGAAACTCACAAGCAAAAGAAGACAGCCACAATCACAACTATAAAGACTAATGTATTTCAGAGCACAATCATATAGTTGACAGTGGAAGCAAAAAGAATTCAATTAAACTCTAAAATGAGACCTAATACACTAATCACTAGACACTAATTTCCTGCTATTACTAGCTGCTGTTGATTCAATTAACATGCTCATATTCAAACTGCAGATACATGAATCCTCCAATAAGCTGATTATGGTAAGTCACACTTTCTGAGTTTTGAAACTCTTCATCACAGTCAGCGGGGGCAACATCGCAACCGTCCAAACCCCTTGAATCATTGATGGTTTTCACCTTGTCCTTCACTTCTTTCACATTTGGTTAATGTGACAATTGTTATGGAATTAAACAAGTAGTTGGTCTACCACTCATACTAGTTTCTCAATTGCTCAGTATAGTCGCTTTAGGATACATGGGAGCTCTCACAAGTTGAAGTCCTACTAATTTTATACATAAATTAAGCATTAACATTGAGTTTTCAATAACAGTCAAATTAATGAATTCTAACTCCTTAAAGCTAAAAAAAACATTTACAGGACCTACAATCTGGCAATTTTTTTCCCTTATCAAGGAATCATTTTATCTAACAGAGTAATTTAAGACAAATTCCTGCAAAATAAAAAGAAGCCAATCAATAAGTCAAACAAGCAGAAAACGACACTAAGTAATTACAAAAAATTGACCATACTTAAGCATTGCAATTCACTTCAACAATATACTTATCAACAAAGGTCAACGCTTTAATTTAGAAATTCACTCATTCAATTTTGGGTGTTTACACTAAAATGTAAAATCCATAATAATCAATAAACACAAGTGAATAAAAAGTAAACAGATCAGGGGTTAGTCCAATTCAGTACAACTCAACAAGTGTTCGAAAAATGCATCAGAGAAACAACCTAGAAAACATTCTTGATAAGACCCAAAGAGAATGGGCTTAGTCGAGGAGGATGGACGGCAATGCTAGAAGCGCGAAGCTGGGTTGGTGGTGGACACGTGGCAGCAAACCCAGTTTGTTGCAGCTGCATTGACAGATGATGTTCCTGCATAAGCTGTTGCCATATTGCCCCTCCTTACACCAAAAAAGCCCTTCAATTAAAATGGGGTTCTTGAAATGAGAGTGAAAATGGTTGATTTTGGTTTTGGATTGATTGTTTCAAATTGTGTAGGTTGGAAAACTTGGGAGTTTGAGTTGGGTTTTCAAACCATTCATTGTTATATCCATCAAATTTATTTTTTGTTTTTCCGCTTTTTTAATTAAGGTGGTTTTGGTGTGAGTGACACGTGAACCTGATGAGAGCCCTAATTGGGTGATTGCTATCTTAAAAATCCACGTTTACTCATCCGCTTCACTTAATAACACTTTTCCTCAACATCCCAAAAACAATCAAAGGAATTGTTTGTGGGATTTTTTTGGCAATAAATTCGTGTTATATAGCATTTGGTTCGGAAGCCTTTTGGACACTCCAATATTTATTTGTGTATTCTTTATACAAGTAATAGTAAACTTAAAAATAAATTGATAAAAAAATTGAAATCGAAAATTAATTTTTGATTGTCAAAAATTATGACTCTTTTCGGCTCTATAAATTATGAGCTAGGTGTTGCCACCTTTGGCCCTTTTTTCCAACACCATCTACCTCTATTCTCGCCGTTTTCAATTAATCTCTCCATTTACTTGCTTCTTTTGTTGAGAAATTTAGAGAATTGATATGTTAATTAGGTGAATAATTAACATGTTTATTGGATTAATGTAGCTTATGGTAAGAGGTGTCCCACATTATACAATGCAAGTAAGAAATAGGAAATCGGAAGATTTCTTGGTATGCACGTTTTTGGCCCAACAAATGACATTTCGGTGACTCGAATCGGTTTTGCCCAAAAATTCTCCCACAATTTAATGATGATTGTTGATGAGTGATGTCTCCTCGCCAATTTTCAGCCTCAAATGGCGAGCGAGGGTTTTGCCTCCTACGAGTATTTCAATGTTAATTTTATTAATTTAGTCACTTGCGGCCTTCGAAACCCTATCATATGTCCTACTATTGGCCCTAAATTTTGCGTGGCATCATATCGTTATATAGTTGTGGGAATGAACCTTAGAATTTTCAACAATTTCGATAGAAATTGGTCCGAAGACCTTATTTTTGTGATGGATAATCCACATTTTTGGCCCTGAAATCCACGTTTCAATGCCCCGGCTCGATTTTGCTCTGAACTTCTCACCAACCTTAAGGGTGATGAGGGATAGCTCCTAGCCAAGTTTCGGTCTCAAATGGCGAGAGTGTTATGCCTCTAATGAGCGTTTTGACATTTTGTAAGTTTGCTCGTTTGCAGTCTTTGAAACCTCGTCATATCTCCTAGTTTTCAGCTTAATTATTTTTGTATGTTAACGTTATATGCTTGTGAGAACCAGCCTTAGACTTTTTTGCAATTTTGACAGAAATTGGTCCGAAAATTTCATTTCCGCGATGTATAATCCGCGTTTTTGGCCCTAAAATCGACGATTTCTTAACCTGCTTAGTTTTTTACCCAAAAATTCTGTAGTTCCTTAAAGGTGATGAGAGATGACTCCTTGCCAAGTTTTAGCCTCCAATGACAAGTGTTGTGCCTTCTACGAACTTTTCGACGTTTTGTAGTTCGGTAGTTTGCGGATGTCGAAACCCCATCATATGTCCTAGTTTTTTTCTCAAATTTTGTGTGGCATCGTTATATGGTTGTGGGAACCAAACTTAGAATTTTCATCAATTTCGATAGAAATTTTTTGGAGGGCCTTATTTTCATGATATATAAATGTATAATCCACGTTTTTGGTCTTAAAATGGACAATTCGTTGACCCGACCCGACTCGTCTAGAACTTCTCCCATGCCTTAAGGGCGATGAGTCATAGTTTCAACCTCAAATGATGAGGGTTCTGCCTCCTATGAGCGTTTCAACGTTTTGTTAGTTTAATCACTTGCGGCATTCGAAAACCCATCATGTCCTAGTATTGACCCTAAACTTTGCATGACATTGTTATATGGTTGTGGAAATCAACCTTAGACTTTTCGGCAATTTTTAGATAAATTGATCCGAAGACCTCATTTTTGTGATGGATAAATCACGTTTTTTACCCTAAAATCGACCTTTTGGTGACCGGCTCGATTTTGTCTTGAACTTTTCCCAAACCTCAGGGGTGATGAGGGATGGTTTCTAGCCAAGTTTGCCTCAAATGGAGAGTGCGTGGTGTGCCTCTCATGAGCGTTTCGACGTTTTGTAAGTTCGGTCGTTTGCACCCTTCGAAATTCCATCATATCTCCTAGTTTTTAGCTTAAATTTTTTGTGTCAACGTTATATGGCTGTGGGAACCAACCTTAGGATTTTTGGCGGCAAGTCCAGAAATTGGTCTGGTAAGCTCATTTCCGTGGTGTATAATCCATGCTTTTGAGCCTATAATCGACATTTTGTTGACTGTGCTCGGTTTTACCCATAAATTTTCTAGTTCTTTAAGGGTGATGAGGGATGACTCCTCGCCAGGTTTCAGCCTCCAATGGCAAGTGTTGTGCCTTCTACGAGCTTTTTGACGTTTTGTAGTTTGATAGTTTGCAGATGTCGAAACCCCATCATATATGTCCTAGTTTTTTTCTCAAATTTTGTGTGGCATCGTTATATGATTGTGGGAACCAAACTTAGAATTTTTGTCAATTTCGACAGTAATTAGTCTTTTCGTGATGTATGTATTATCCACGTTTTTGGTCTTGAAATCAATGTAATTATGTTTCGGTGACCTAGCTCGATTTTGCCCTGAACTTCTCCCAAACCTTGAGGCCTGCAGGGTGGTGAGGAATGGCTCTTAGCCAAGTTTCAGCCTCAAATGGCAAGTGGTGTGCCTCCTACGAGCGGTTCAACGTTTTGTAAGATCGTTTGCGATCTTCGAAACCCATTGCATGTCCTAGTTTTGGCCCCTAACTTTTTGAGGCATCGTTATATATATGGTTGTGGAAACTAACCTCAGACTTTTCGACAATTTCGACAAAAATTGAAGCAGAGACCTCATTTTCGTAATGTATAATCTACGTTTTCGGCCTTAAAATCGACGTTTCGATCACCTTACTTTGTTTTGTCCTCGTCCAAACTAATAATGATGTTACTCGAATAATAGAATCTATCTTATCATATA
>SNQN01009157.1:0-26389 GCA_008642245.1 Bassia scoparia
CTGGCGGCACTTGGTATAGATCGGATGGTTTACCAGTGTGGGGCTTGGCATCAGGCGGAACCGCCGCACGTGCAGTGCGTTGGGTGTAGGGTGTTGCACGAGGTGGGGAGTTACGCCAGTTTTGCTATCCAGGTATTCACTTGGCAACCGGCGAGGAAGTTAGGTGCCAAATTAATGGCTTACGGCTCATATAATTTTCAGATCCGTAACCAGTTCGTGGGTTCGGGGACTGGTAGTAAATCAGATTGTAACACCATCGCCCGCATGTGCGGCATCTATGGCTATTGCAATTCCATTCATACGGTATATTGATGCACATACTATACATTTTAGCACCTTAGAAGCGTACTAACCTAAAGATTACTACGAAGTGGGATTCTAAATTATATCAAAGAAACTACCGTAACCTAGAAATGTGACCACTTGCGTTAGTAAATTAAAACGGTGCCTAAAAACGGTACGCCCCATAATTTATTGATTTTTAAAGTGGATTCACATAATTTCCGGTCTTTATTTAGCAAAATATATACAGATATTGTACAACCACTGACAATGCGAAATATACGAATATCGATGATACATAATATATGTACAACTTCTCCTTGAATTGACAACAAAACAAATGTTAGTTGTCGTAATTTAAACAGATGTGCAAGATGACCTTCTCGCTGAGATCACTTAACAAGACAAGAATCGTTAGTATTGACAGCCATATAACGATGAAATGAACGTAACAGAACGACAACACGATTACCGTTAATAGCTCCTACATATTACATGGAATAATTAGTAGTGAGTCTCTACACTTTTTGTTAATAGATTGAAACGTAATAGTCTATTCATTAGATGAGGAAAAGAGAAATGAGTGGTTCATTGAGTGGCGAGATATATATCTGCAATAAGCCTTGTATATCGTCGTTTGGAATCGCAACAGCATTGAATGCTAGACTCAGAATGTATTGTGTTCAGGCTGTATGTGAGTGTTAGAGTGTGTTGAATACGCATTAGGGACGTCTGTTAAGTGAATCAGACGTTTTTTTCTGTCTGTTGGAGCAAAGCAGTAATTAATAGGCCGGAGAAGATCGAGACTCCGTATACACGCAAGGACCCTGCGTATATATGCTCAAGGAGCGTATTATAGCAAGGACCTGCGTATTACGCTGATCTTCTAAACGGTTATTTTTGCGATTTCCTCCATCTTAATTCGCATAATACTTGCTTGCTTTGATTCGATAGGCACCTACGACACCCTTGCTCCCCAAGCAAGAGTTCTTGAGTGTTCTGAAGGGTTCCACGATATTTTCCGGCGGATTTTTTTTGTGTATTTGTATTTTTTTTGATTTTCTGCGTTAAAAGCCTTATAACAAATCATAGAAAATATAGACAAATCAGACAAATTATCTAAAATATTGGTCGAGTCAGAAAAATTTAGGAGTGTGAAAGTAGAAAATCAAGAGATCACCTAGCTATAAATTATTTTAAATACCACCTAAAAATAGAAAAGAATCCTAAAATAGAAAATAACTTAAAAAATAAATAAAAGAAATATTTTTGCCCTCATTTATTTGTCCTTTGCTCAATAGTTCCGAGTATGACCTCACCGTATTTCCAACTTTGTGATTCAAGCATCTTTTCTAGTCGAAACATCGCGAGACGCAGTAGTATGTTTCATCACTGATTACTCTTTTGGGGGAGACACTTTTAGGTGTCTACAGTCGTGTGAAGTAGAGAGGGTGGTTTTTAGGTTGTTGTGCGAAGGAGAGAGCGAGCAAGTTTGGTTGGTGGTCCAAATGAGAGAGGATGATTCAGGCTGGGTTCATAGGTTGGGGTTCGTGACTTCAACGGTGACTGATTGTGTGTAGAGTCGAGCTGCTTGGTGTTGTGTGGTGGCTAGTTGCAAAGGAGAGGTGTGAAAAGGAGGTTCAAAGGGGCTGAGATGGATAAGAGTGGTTGGGGTGGGGTGTGTYATGGGTTAGTTAGATGTGGGAAGTGTTTGCTGGGTGGTTAGGGTGGGTTCAGGTGATTGGGAGGTGGCTAGGTAGGCTGGGTAGATTGCTTGTTGGGTAAGATGGCTTGTGAAGGACGGGGATAATWTGGGAAGATGGTGTTTATTTTTGGGGCGATTTTAAGTAATAAGAGACGAAAAATAGTAATCGWSACGAAAAAATAGTGAATAGTGATGATGTGTTAAAAGAGAAATTAAGAAGCAATGAGGTTGGTGAATGAAGGATAAAGAAGTCATTTGACATGAGTTAGATAAATAACAATTAGCTCAATAGCCGGACTCTTTGGCGAAATTTCGTTGATAACTCAACCGAAGTGGCTGATGCAGTACGTCTCAGTGTCTCACTTCTTAGCATCTAAACCTTGAAAATTAGTACACCACAAAGTTGATGATAACAACCAACCCAGAATTTCGCAAATGCAGGTTTTACCAGTGATTTCTGTTTGTTGCACTTTTCCCAACTCCAACCTTCACTCTCACTCTCATTCTTCTTCTTCTTCTTCTTCTTCTTCAACATCTCTCAGTCGCAGAGCACTCTTCTTCGATGGTGTTTCCTCACTCTACTCTCACTCTTCCCCTTCTTCTTTTTCTCAAAGGTTCTTTCTTTTCCTCTTAATTTGAATTCATCATTATCTTGTATGTTGATTGATTTKTTACTTATTTGTTGTTCTTGTGTTTTCTTTTTTTATTGATAGCAGAATTGATGATTGTGGTGGTACCCAAAATTTAGTAGATGATGTTGTTAAGTTGAATTCACCTTTCATCACTAAAAGAGCATTAATTCGGAGTTTTGGTGTTCTTGCTTGCTATTTTCTGTCATCTTATTTTCCAGGTTTTGCACCCTTTTTCTTCATCCTTTAAGTTTCTGTGATTGTAATGTAATGCAATTGACAATTTTGCGCTAGAAGTCACATGAAAAACATTAAACATCTAACTTTTCACCTGGCGAATTAAGGTTAGAGGTGAATAGGTGATGTGTGTCCCACATTCAAGCAAAATTATCATATACATTATTAATTTATTACCCTTCTAATCTATCCGGTAAATTATACAAGTATCTGTAGTGCATTTCGATTTCYAATTGCAGACATACTTCATTCGTTTGTTCTTGTTCTTAATAGTTTTTGTTAATGTTGAAAATAGWAAGCTTTGATCATAGTTAATGACTTTTGAATCAAAAATATACTTGGTGTTAGAAAAGGGTCATTTCTTGGAATGGATAGGGAGCACTTTAACTGTTGARTGTTTAGGAATGGACTTTATCTTACTATAATTTTGACTTTTTTGTATGAACTTGAGATATCTAATTGGGGAAATAAACTCGTCTTAAGTAAATCTTCATGTGCACAACAATAAAGATTCCAATCTTCGTTGATGCACASCCTTAACTATGGTGTTAGCTTTAGAAATGAAAGCTACTTATCTATGTTATTTGCAGCGATAGGAATGTTGGAAAGTAGAAGCAACTAGGGTTGCCACCCCCATCTGTAGCCTAATGGTTTAAACTTTCATGCCTTTGTCATTAGAGTAGACAAACAAGAATCAACTAAGGCTCTGTTTCTTTTGATTGAAATGGACCTGAATAGAACTGAACTAAAATGAATATCTTATGAGAGAAGGAAATTAGGTTAAGTAACTGAAGTGAATGGACCTGAACTCAACTGAAGTACCATGGAATTAAGTCCWAAGAAACAGGGCGTAWGAAGAGGAAGTGGTAGATTTTTTTAGTAGGCTTGCTAAAGATAATAGTGTTGGATGACAATATTCAATTGGGAATTAAAACAAGAAGGCAACAATTAATTGTAATATTATGAGTTTTGAAAGGAATGTAACATGGATTTGGATATGATATCTCTGGTATGCCCAGAATAGTTCAATGAGTTTATTACAAGACTTTAACATRATATAGAACTAATTTTTCTAAGCAATAATTAAGCTAGTGACACTTTCTAATTTTAGGGGAGAGCTAAGGCTAAGGTTAGAGACATGTTATTTTCACTTTTGTAGTTTTGCTTCCTTTTACACCTTGGTAGTAACTTGTAAGCGAAAGAAAACGGAAGAAGATGATGGGGTTAAAGGAGTTGATCCCATCTACTCTTTATGAAATTTGATGATTGGGAAAGGGTGCTGTTTTTGAATGAACTGCTGGGTAGTTTGGTAAAAAAAAAATAAGGCTGTGAAAGGGGGTTTGTGGTTAATAAGTTCAATGCAATCCAATTATGTTTTTTTTTAAGACATCCAATTCGGTCAATCAAATATATCAGCCAAAAACTAAGGTTGATACAGGTCAATCAGTGATAATAAGTTCAGATCAATTCGATCTAAAAAGTGGTACAAACGCATCCAGTTTAGTAGATTTGTAAGGAGATTTTTTCTTGAATGGAGATTCTATTATCATAAAGGTTTAGAATGGAATACTGTGCTGTGTTTGGAAGAGAAGGTTGATGTCAATTTGTCTAGGTGATGAATGATCTTCTCAATTTATGCAGCTTAATTGTCAATTATTTTATTTTAATAAAAAATGTATCCCAATTCAGACCAATCTAGGCTACATTAAGAACAAATGCATTGAAGTTCAAGCTTCTTTTCATATGAAGAGGTGGAAATATTTTGGAAAAAACAATTCACGACTTTTTTTTTTTTGGTTTTTTCTATGAACCCTTAACATTTGTGTAAATATATCTATGTATATGTTGATGTAGAAAATAAGAGGCATAATACACCCATTAACAAAATATGTTGCACTACTGAGTGTAGTGACACCAACTTGACAAACTTATAAAAGTGACACCAACTTGGCAAACTTGTAAAAGTACCACCAACTTGACAAACTTGTAAAAGTAACACCAACTTGGTAAACTTATAAAAGTAACACCAACTTGATAAACTTAGAAAAGTAACACTAACTTGACAACTAAATTCAAGGAGTGACTTAATAATAACTTTTTGGTCCTTTTTTTACTTTCAAAGAATTTATATTGTTTTATTGGTAAATTTAAATAGTTTTAAAACATTTTAGGTTGTTTTTGGCATGTGAGTCCCACTACGACTACCATAAATATATATTTGTCACTTATTGTCTTTAATTGCTAAGTTGGTATTATTTTTGTAAGTTTGTCGAGGTGTATCACTGAATAAATGCACCCCCCCTTCCCCCCGCCCCCCCCCCCCCCCGCCGCACGGCGCGCGCAAAACACGAAGTTTGTGTACCTACTGTTTAAAAAGGCACACATAAGGCTCTGCCAAGGCAGAAGGGGGTGAGCGCTTAATTACCTCTAGGAGAGACCCCGATTTCGATTAGGCGCATGAAGCGTATGAGGTGCAAAAATGCGCACCTGTGCTTGATTGATATGTTGGTTTATATGATATATGCATGTTCTTTATTTTTTTATTTTTATGTCTCTACAATGGGTTTCCATCATACATTAACATCATAAAATGGGTCAAGAGCCTAGCTAAAAACAAAATAAGATCATTTGTATTGAAAAAGATAGGAGTAGTATCTTTGTTGRGCAAGATGAAGAAAAATGATATTTATATGACATATATCCTTTATTTGTAGAATATAATTATAGGAAATGATGAATTGATGATATTTAGATCTTTAGTTTACTTGAATGTGTTTTGATGATTTATTTTAACGAGTTATGTATGCACGAGTGAAAACATGTTAAATAACTAAAAGGTGCGCCCAATGTAGAAAAAAGCGCAAGGCGCACTAAGGTGATAAGGGTCTTAGAGCCTAGGCGCAAAGTGCAAGCGCAAGGCGTGCGCTTCATCAAAGTGAGGTGCACTCCTTAGTTATTAAACTTTTTTCACTCATGCATACACAACTGATTAAAATAAATCATCAAGACACATATAAGTCAACAAAAGATCTTAATATCATCATTTCCTATTAATATTCTACCATCAAAGCATATTTGTCATGTAAATATCTTTTTTCTTCTTCCTATGCAACAAAAATACTATCTTTTTAAACACAAATAATCTTATTTTCTTCTTTATTTTGTTTGTTTTCTTACTTTATACTTTTAGTCGGGCACTTAYCCCATTGTAAAGAGAAATAAACCCATTTAAGAGTTTGCACATATCATACAAATTGACATTTCAACAAGTGCAAAAAAGCGCAAGGCGCACTTCTTTGTGCCTTAAGTGCTTCATGAGCCTTAAGCGCACCTAATCGAAAGTGCCTCGCCTAGAGGTAATTAAGCGCTAACCCCCTGTGCCTTGCYCCTCAAAGCCTAAGCGCGCTTTTTTAAACACTGGGTGCGCCTTACTTCGATGAAGCACAACCCTCATGCTTACATTTTGTGCTTAGGTTCTAAGTCCCTTAAAGCCTTAGTGTACCTTGCTCTATTTTTATTTTTTTTAAAAAAAATTTACATTGGCGTCACCGAGTGTAATGATGACAGTAATGAATATTCAGATTTTCCGGTAGACCTCATTATATTGATTCTGGGAGAATTCTGTGTCATCTTGTTACTCTATATTAATTCTTCAATCTGCCTTAACTGCATATGGGCATGCAGCTTATGCACTTGGAGATCCATCTGTGACAGTTGAAGAAGTAACCCCACAAGTTTTCATTTCTGGGCCTCTGTTACCTTCTGAGGTTAGTTTCCTGTGACGTCATTACTACGATTTGTTTAGTTTGAATCTGTTCCAAGTGGTGACCTTTGCACTTGATTTCACTGAATGTCCGTGGCAGGTGAATTGATATCTATGTACTTGACAGGAAAGGGTTGTTCAGCTTTTTGAGAAGAATACTTATGCTGTGGTGAACATCTTTGATGTGACGTTGCGTCCTCAAATTAACATGACTGGTGTGGTTGAGGTAATATATTTTGGAAAGAATAAGAATACTACGGTCATTAGTTTTATGATGTTCATGTGATTAGTTATAGTTGTTCAAAGACTGTAACCTGATCAGCTTTCTCCTTTGTCAACCTTGACATGCTTTGATAATGACCTTTTGCTTTAAAGTTATAACATGTTTGTAACTGTTGAACAGGTTCCTGAAGGGAATGGTTCAGGAATAATTTGGGATGCACAAGGCCATATTGTCACAAATTATCATGGTAAGGTTTGWTGTATGAGTTTTAATTTTACCTGCCAAGTACCAGAAAAAAAATTAGGGCATTGTATTTTGAGCATCATATATTTGGGAAGCTTACATTCTTTTTTTTGCAGGCATTGTATTCATTTTTTTTGTGTCATTATGAAAATGATGACAGTTTCTTACTTGTAACATCTGCTCGTGCATATCTAACTAATTTCAGTGTATAAAGCCAAGTAAATCATGCATATAAGCGCAAAATATTGCTGACAAAGTATTCTCTTCCCTGCTATTAGTAACATGTTTTGCAGAAAGGAAACATGAAACTAGTTGTAATGGTCTATAACTTTCATACAATTTGTATTGGCATGTGCTTTCTTTGCTTGTCTTCTCAGCTTCCACGGRATCCTTATCACTTATACATGCAATGAGTTTAATGTAATAGATGATATGAAGGTAACAATAAAAGGAAGAAAGGATATAATGATTACATTTGTGATGCTGTCCAGTGATCGGTAACTCACTTTCAAGAAATCCTAATGCTGGGCAAGTTGTTGCACGTGTAAACATCTTAGCTTCTGATGGGTAAGATTTCTATACCTTCTTTCACCACAAAGTAATGACGTACAGTATATTTTGACAACTTATTTTTATCTCAATTACTACAATCTCTAAAACCTTTTCTCTTCATTTTGATTCTTATTTCGGATGACCTGCAGGGTTCAAAAGAGTTTTGAGGGTAGGTTAGTTGGAGCAGATCGTGCAAAGGATCTTGCTGTCTTGAAGGTTTACTCTTTTTATACAAGTGCTCCTTTTTTTTTTTAATCTACACCATGTGCTAAATTTATGGTTTCTTGCCATAACTGAATATCTACCATTTTTATCTAGTTGTTCCATGCACTTGTCTGTGTTTTGTAAATGTTGTAAGTGGAAAGGTGTTTTTTGAAAATTAATTGTATCACAATACTCATACAAGTCATACTTGAGCATGATTGTATAAACTTGGTTTTGAAGAATATGATTTTTTCTAGTTGATAGTGGCTTTTTCAAATTGTTGAAAAGAATCCATAGCGGCTTCATCACAAATTGCCTCATCAGATAACATAATTTATATTCAAAATGACAAGTTAGCAAGGAACAATCATGCTCCATTGCTTTACTAAGCCCCAATGATACATGTAAAATTTAAGAGAAAGTCTCAAATAACAAAACTCAAAAACACTTGGGTGCATCGGGTGTACAATAATATTATTGTGCACCTAAGCTATAGTAACTTGTTAGGCCATTATAATAATATAATGACCTTAATTAGTAAACCAATAACTTTATTAATATAGTGATCTTTATAATATTATTATAACTACTTTTTTTAGTAGAGTGACCTTTTATTTTGATATATTCACCTTTATAGTATTTATAATCGATCGTAGGGGGTGGGGGAGGAAAGTCTTTATGGATGACTATATGAAATGATCACTTTTGGTTCATGTCGCCAACCCCACTTTTGGGACTAAGGCTTCAATGATTGATATATACTTCCTCCGTTTCTTTTTAACGGCAACTTTGGTTTTGYCACGCTTTTTAAGGAAGGGATTTAAGGGTGTAAACGAGTAAGTTAGGTAATATAATTGTAAGACTAGTAACATATGATCTCATTCTTATTTGTGCTAGAATTATTTTACCTAATTTGCTCGTTTACATCTTAAAATCTCTTCCTTAAAAAGCGTACCAAAATCAAAGTTGCCGTTAAAAAGAAACGGAGGAAGTAGTATATATAATGAACTTGTTTATTAAATTGACGTATCATAAATTAATTTACACCAAATGTATGCTAGACTCTGTGAACAAAAACTTTGTTTGAAGGGCTATGTTGTAAAATACTCACTCCATTACTTTACTTTGAAATTTTCCTTATTTGGTTAAAAATTACCCATCATTTTTCTCTCTTTATTTTGAAATATGCTAAAATTAATTAATTTTCATTTTTTAAAACTTTTAAACAATTTTCCATTATTTGACATTCACATGCGTCGATTTAATTATTAATTATTATTCTCTTTTACCAACTACRGCATTAATTCCTTTATCCCTCTTTTTTTCCCCACATTTATAGTTTTGAAGAATGGGGCTATTTAATGTTAAAACAATTATTTCTTATAATAATTTTTCTTTCCATCATATTCAGTTTCCTTAATATTCTCCCTCATTCCAAATAAAAACAAATGGGAATGGAGGCATTGAAGGAGTACAATATAAGAAATAAACTATAAATTCTTTTGTTTTGTATTGAAAGGAGATAGTTAAATTATATTTCTAGTCTCTGATAATTTAGCTTTAGGGTGCTACAAAACAAAGACAAAAGTCCCAATATTTTTTTAATAGATACACCAAGAATAATTACTACACGTGTTTCATTCTTTTGGATTGCAACCCTTGTTTCCTCTTGATTATGCATATTGATAATAATTGGTTGATACTCTGATATGTTGCAATCTGCCAGATAGAAGCAGATGCTGACCTATTGAAGCCAATCCAACTGGGATCATCATCCTTACTTAAAGTTGGTCAACAGTGTTTGGCAATTGGAAATCCTTTTGGTTTCGATCATACTCTCACTGTTGGTGTTATTAGTGGATTAAACCGTGATATCTCTAGTCAGAATGGAATTACAATTGGTGGAGGCATTCAAACAGATGCAGCAATTAATCCTGGGAATAGGTCTTTTCTTATTTCTCCCTCCATCTATGTTATGATGTTATTTGCAACCAAATTCTCATTTGCACTTTACTAGTTACTTTGGAGCCCTGATCTAGGTGCTAGCTCATACAACTTGACGCAGTTCCTCGTGCTTTGCTGGCAATTTAAGTGATTTTTTTGAACTCCAGTCAGTTCAACTAAGTACGTAATGGCTGGTCCATGAACTGATTGGTGATTCCTTTTTTTATATAATGACAGTGGAGGACCTCTTCTCGATTCAAAGGGAAACTTAATCGGGATTAACACAGCAATTTTTACTCAGACTGGTGAGTTTCTGCTGCTGCTTGATAGACAGAGTCAGATAGAGCTTTTGCTGGGCTATGTTGTTCCATATTTCAGAATTGGCTGATGGACTTTTTTTTAAACTAGAATGTTCAATTTTTCCTTTGGTWTTTTTTATGTTACCATTGGAATTTACCAGAGCAAAGACTGTAGCAAATGATACATTAAAATATTGAATTCCTTAGTTCCTAAGGTTGGAACTTGGAAGTCCTTAAAGTGATCTACAAAATATCATATAACCTATGCCCTAGTTGATGTGTGTCTAAATCCTGATCATCTGATTGTTCTGTAATTTCTTATAATTTTTTTTCCAACCACTATAAATTCTGTAAAGTTCTTTCTTCAGATGTGCCTAAAGATTTGTTAAGTTTCATATAATGCAATTAAGATGACACAATATCAATTCCACCTGTGATTGGGTATTTTGGATGGAAGTAGGCAATGTCAGATGATTGGATGTTTTGTTATTATTTTATTTTTCTTTCAATGAGGAAAGATAATAGTGGACAGAGTTAGTGCCCTACATTTCTTCAGGGCATGCTTCACATTCTTGATCTATTAAGTCATATGCACTAGTTATTTTCTTCATAAAATTATATTCAGTGACAGTCTTACTTTGCAAGTATTGCCAATGCTGAACACTTCTAGTCCATTAGTTCATTTTCATTCTTTCTCCATCTCATAACACTTGCTCTTACGCATTTTTAAAACTTCTCATGTGCTGACCACAATTGCGAATATAACTTCCTGCAGCTGTTTGCATARTCTCTGTTTTGCCTGGAATTTTCTGTTTATTTGAATTTTTTAGTTTAATTTTCCTGTCATTTATGTCTTTTTGAGGTAAAATTCAAGGATGTCTTTGATTTCTGTCTCAACTCTCAAGTGCTCAGGAAACTTTGCATTATATTTGTGATTTGATTCAATGGAGTATCTTTTGCTGCAGGCACATCAGCTGGGGTGGGGTTTGCAATTCCTTCCTCCACTCTTCTCAAGATAATACCTCAATTAATTCAAATTGGAAAAGTAAGTTCTTTTTCTCAGACATTGGGATAGTAAATGGACTATTGAGCAGTAAACATTGACATGTGAATGAGAAAGGTCAAGACTCAAGAGCGGTAGGTTGAGCTGAACTGGTGTGTGAGAGACAATCTAAGATGCTTCTAGAGATAAATATATATAGGGGGAAATATTTAATGGCCTGATGGATTAACTCTACATTCATATAACTGACACATGTAATTAAAACTTTTGAATGCTATCTGCTGTTGAAGGTTGTTCGAGCCGGGCTAAACTTTGAGCTTGCTCCAGATTTGGTCGCGAATCAGCTGAATGTTCGAAATGGAGCTCTTGTGTTGCAGGTTTGTGCATGGAAATACTTTTCAGACCTTGAAGACTTTTAGTGTGTCAACAATTCCACTGCTTCTGAACTGAATAATGGAAATAAAGTTCTTATATTCTCATTTAATGCTTATATGGAAGCACCAGTTATATTCCTTTTMTTACATGTAGGTTCCTGCGAATAGTTTAGCTGCCAAGGCAGGATTACGTCCCACAACAAGAGGGTTTGCTGGGAAGATTGTTCTAGGTGATATAATTGCTGCGGTGGACAATAAGCCTGTAAGTTGTCTCTAAACCTGAATGCAATTAACTCGGCAGAACCTTTCAGCTAGTGCCATAACTGCCATTGGTGGAGAAATGTTATTTAGATCTTCATAAACACTGAAAATCGTTTAAGATACGGAAAAAACACTACAATGGACACGTTCATGACATTTTCAAAGGCCAAGCAGATAAGGCCTAGGGGCAGTACATGGAATTGAACCTTTTTTAAAAGTCTTTTTCCATTTGCAACGGTTGCTTCTGGATGCACTGGGGGATGGGGGAGAAGAAGAATGTTTCGCAACTTACCAGTTTCAGGTGGATGAAATTTTGCTGGAGCCAAATGTGTTTTCATGTTGGAAAATAATCTTTTTAATGGAAAAGTGATGCCACATTATGTATTCCTATACCTTTCATTTCTTCCTTCTCCCCTCTTTCGTCTCCCCACTCTCCATCATCTTTGTTTGTCTAGCTAGTTACCAAAGTTGTACCAAACAGTGAGATTATGTCATATTTTCTGATATTTGAAGTTAAAGCTGATTTCAGTGGTGGCACAATTTCCAGATATAGTTATTTCCTTGAACCCAAGATAGGATTTAGGTTCCATTCTTTCACTCCATCGAAAAATCGTACAAAGTATTTTATTCTACAATCCACTTAAAAATACTTCGTAATAACTTAGCATACATCCACTGCTTTGTACTATGTATGCTGTCCCTATCAACTATTGGCTACTCTATAATTCTATAAACTGGCAGTATATTGTGTTACCAAATTTGCTAATATCTTTCCCAAATGAAAGACCCATGGTCTTATAACTGTCAATGTCAGTCATGTAATTATGTATATTTCAGGTGGTCATCAGGTGGCTGTGTAATTGTAGCTAATATGTGGCACTGCGCAACATGAAAATGCTTAACACGGCTGTGTGTTGGGGTGTAGCCATACCTGGTTGCCATTTTGGTTTTGTAAGCATAGCCCAGCATGATCAACATAATGAAGAACGTGACAAGCATGATTGGCAAGGCTAAATTTTGCAGAATGCAACTGGATTATGTTGTGGTCCAGGCCTAGCTAAACCCCTAGCACGAAACATGGTTCATTATCATCTTTAATTTTGGACACATCTTTAGCTTAATAAACTCCTGAAAGTCTTTATCCTATTTACTCTGTAGTTTTGTTTAAACCCATGCTTCGACAACACTATAGACAAATATTAGGAAGCTTGGGAGTGTGTCTGGGTGAGGGAATTAACAAGAAATTCAAACTGTCAGGTGACGAGAGCTTATCCAAAATCATTTGATATCTAATGTATTCTTTCAATGGGGACAGGTGAGAAGCAAAGCAGATTTGGTGAGAGTATTGGATGACTACAATGTAGGAGATGAAGTGGTCTTGAAGATCATCAGGGATAGTGAAAGCTTAGAGCTGCCCTTGAAATTGGAGGAAACAAATTCATGATAAAGCGCTCGACAATTTTACAATAATGTATATGTATTAATGTATATCAGTTGTCCTTTTATTATTATTAATAGCATTTGGAGATTGAACATTCTGTTGTAAACCTACAATTTACATTGTAAATTGTTATTCCTTTTTGTTAGACTGCACTAAGCATCAAAGTCATGGCAAAGGCGTGGCTCGTAAATAATTAGATTGGGTTTTAGATTATGAATCATATTGTCCATACTATATATTTCTTTTGTTATGTTTAGGTGTGCTTRATTCTCGGGCTTCTCTTAGGGCACAATGCCTGTTCATTGGGTCGGGTCAAGAAATGAGTGGAGATTGAGTTTGTTACTCGAATTATGCATGTTATTCTTTGTTTGATGGAAATAAGGAGATTCATGAGTTTAAATTGTAAATGAAAATATATGCTATTGAAGATGAAGATGTTTATGAGCTGAAATTAAGAGTTGAGAATTTTAGATACTGAAAAAGAAAATTGTATCTTTTGAACCAAAAATCTAAATCAATCAAATGAGAAACAACATTACTTACCTTTGCTGGAATTCTATGCAAAATTTGATTGGAAGAAATTATTGATCAAATTAGAAGAAATTGGTAGAATTGTGGAAAAACAGTATGGGGTTTATATGTTTCAAGGAATAGGAGGAATAATCTYTATGTTGTAATAAAATCCAATGACCCTATTAAGACGCGCCCGACCCTTTATGACCTATCCRGTTTTTAGGTCATAAAGGGTCGGGCGCGTCTTAATGTTGCTCATAGAGTTTTGATTGATCCCCACCCCAATGAACAGGCCTAGGGCCAATCCCAGAAACCCAGATTAATGTTGCTGTCAATCTGTCATTAGCTCAAAAGAACAATTTAGAGAATATTTGATACCATTTCCTCTTAGGAACATTTTACTCCAATGTTTTTAATTTAGAGACTCAATGAAAACTGCTAACATGAAAGCTAAACTTCTGCATATGAATTAACATCAAAAATAACTTTCGAGTAGCTAAAACACTAAGTTACATTCTAACATCTAATTGCTCCTACAGCTGATCTAATAACTTAACCACCTAAAAGAAAGCTACAAAGTCAAGCTAACTCTCCTAGTTTCAAATCATTCTCTAATCTACCTATAGCATTTGTTAGACGAATAGCTCGTGGACAACTCGCTAGGACAYGGTGCTGTGTCCCATGACAACGTTCCTGAGTTCGTGACAGAAGGCGGCAAATTGAATGGAAACCCAATTGATCTGATGTTGTTCCATTGTTGGTTATGGCTCTTTCTGAATCCTAACTGATCTTCTGCTTCCATAATATTCTGTGATAAACTCATTGGAAGGCCATTAAACTGCTGCTGCTGCTGTGACCCACCAAAGTCGACAGTGTCTGTGATTTTAGTAATATCTGTGGTGAAAGCAGGGGACAGATTCAGGAGCATGGCAGATACTTCTGCTGTTGGAAAGATCAGGCTGTTCTGGAGATCAGTGAAGGAAGTTGGGATCACAGACATTTTGGAGACTGTTGGACTACTAATCGGCTTGTATTGATCGAAGGTGGAGAAACTTGCAGGGGAGGAAGTAGGATTCTGCAAGTCATTGTTGTTGTTGCAGACTTGTATGGATGAATTTACTGCTTCAGTTGTGCATGATATATTTTCTGGACTAAAATGAGAACCCATGACATTTGAGCCTTGATTGAACATGTCACAAACTGAAGTAGTTTCTGGTAAAGGGGATACCCAAGAATGTGAAAGAGCTCTTTGCGCCATGGTGTTTGTCTTCTTGAATATTCTACAAATTGCCCATGAATCCTGCAAATCCAATAAGTACTATAAACTTGATGTTTCAAAAAATAAATAAAAAATAAATACAGTAAATTAGTGTTCACTTTTTGCAAACTATTTTTTTTTTTTTTTTTTTTGATTGTAGCATAGGATCCTGTTCTTGGCAATGTCTTCCGAGACCATTTTATTAAAAAAAATCATAATATTAACGAGAAGTTAGGTATTTTTGTACAATTTTTCCTTATGTTTGTGATAAATCTGTTGGAAAGTCCTTTATTTTTAAGAAACACAAGTTAAAGAGGTTTTTTTTTTTTTGTTAGTAATTAACCAGGTTTAAACTTGCATATTCTACCATCCTGCAACGAAACAAAAACAACAAAGGAAAAGATAGGCAGGCTTACATTAGCAGGAAAACTTTTATCATAGAACTTCTTAGGAGGACCAGTGTCCGAAACTGAAGGTAAACGGAACTCGTGCATCATCCAGTCAGTCTTAATCCCTTTAGCAGCTCTGCCTCTGTAGAACACAAGAGACTTCTTCAAGCCAATGCACTTTGCACCGTCAGAGGAATATATCGGCCTGTCAGTTCCAGTCGCCTTCCAAAAACCAGCACACGTTACTCTATTAGGCCTAGTGCTGTTTCTGTATTTCCGATCTCTTGGACAGTAAAAGTACCACTCTTTCTCTCCGGTTGATGTCAGCTCTGAAAAATTAAACCCTGATAGTTAGTATGTGGAAAAACATCATAACAACATATGCAAAAAAACGTACTGAGCTCTTATTGTTACAGGACAGACTGACATGATTAAGCTAACTAGCTAGCACCGATCTTCTGAAGACTGATCTCTAAGTTTAGGTTTTTTATTKTTTTCGCGTTAGAGAGTGAGAAAAGAGTGTTTACTTACTTGGAAGGTCCCATGGATCGTATTTGTAGATGTCGACTTGCTTGATAAGCTCAATAGGCAGAGACTGCTGAAGAATCTTTCGTCTAAGGTAAAAACCAACGAGCTCTTCATCAGTAGGATGAAATCTAAACCCGGGCAGTATGACATCATCAGCCTTTTCAACCTCATGTTTCTCCTCCATTTTCACTCCTCTYAGAACTAAAAAGGCTTTTGTGTTTGTGCTTATGGCGCGCTACAGAAGCAAAGACYGAAAAGYGGTTTTAACTAGAAATGGCATCCCTTAAAAAGAGCCATAAGTAGTAGAAGTTGCTAAAACAAAAGGAACTTTTCAAAGTAATTCTTAGAAGTGCTCAACTTTGTGAAAGATTAGTGTGCCGTACATATTATGCACAGCATTCAATGGCGTTGGTATGCTTGCTGTGTAGGAGGGCTCTGAATGCGAAGCCTTGGCCGCTCTTTGTGGTGTTTAAGTCCTCACTGAAAACTGTGTTTATGTGTTAATTACGACAACGCACGAGGCGAAAATACAGTTTAGTTACACTCTACTCAAGCATAGAGAGAGTTTCAAGTTTAAATAGACACTACTTACTACTCACACACTCTCACACTTACACTAACACTCACACTAGCTACTAGAGTAGTCGAAACACTATTACATTAAACTTATTACTGGTTTCTTGTAATCAGTAAAAATTCATAATCTCAAGACTAGCTACTAGATATATAACCAGCAAAGCAATGCAAGTTATGGAAAATTTCAATTTCAAACTACTTTGACATTTTTGTATGTGATTAAAATATACCCATTTGTTTATTGGTTAATTAGGAGGGAAACAAGCTTGAACATTTAATGATGCTGATTAATTGTTTAATTGATTAATTAAGATACTAATGATATATTTTAGTAGTTAGTGGTAGATATCCCTTGACCCCAAATTTCTATTCCATTCCTTAGAAAGCTTCTATTCCTGCTTTCATTCCTTTCTCCCAGGTAGTTTTATATGTTTGACTTGTCAGAGTTAAATTATTTGCTTAATATGGGGATTCCTTTAATCTTCTCTAAATGTTAGGTTCAATTAAATTATTGGTGACATTGTGTTGATTATTGTCTTATTTAATTTAATGGGGTCATCCTTGAACTACTTAATATTAATCTCAATGAGCAAGAAACACTCCCCAATCCTTTATTTCTGCTTTTGTGCTGACTTAATAAACGACTTATYAGGCAATGATATGGTAGGGATTCGATTTCAAGTTTTTGGCGTCATATCCTAATACTTTTAGACATTCYAGATTACCTAAAAATTACAACGTGAAATGAACAAAATAATGTGAGAGAYATACCATGTTCACCAGCTAAATAACGATAAWAATGTTGTTACGTGTCATCTCATTTACATATAATTGGTCTTAATATAAACATGGTGACTTTTATTTATAATGACAACCCTTTGATTAATATAGGGACASAAATGCTAGGACAATAACCATTTACAACATACAATGACATTTTACAACATACAATGACATTTAATTTATTTTCATTTAGTTATCGACCTTTCATATATAGTGGCCTATATTTTTCAGTTGAATGTACAATAGCTTATTATCTATAGTTGCATTCTAGACTTTGTTGAACTTTATTTGCTAAGTCTCTTGCCAACTGGACCCGGATTGAGCGATTATGGTCCTCAATATTCTTAACTAAAGCTTAATTTCCATAGAAGTACATTAAAGAGATAGTTGTTATSTGTCGAAGTACCCATGCAAGTTCTCGCAGAGATTGYTTTACTCGGCGAAGTTAGTGAAAARTCCTCATAGAAGGACACTTGAAAAATCTTAATAAATCAATCTTAGCATGTCATTTCCTATATTTCATTTATTTTTTTCATCATTTRCTTGATAATAAAGAGTTAATTCCTATATTTAAGGCCCTTCTCATGGGGAAATGTTTTGTTGCATTATTCATATAAAGATTTGATGTTTGGAGTTGAGTCAGTCACAAATCACGAATCTTATTAATGTATTACTCGTATAATGAAATCATCATATAATTAATAACTAATAAGCAAGTTATATATTGCAATTGGAGAGAGATTGGTGATGATTAAAATATAGTTTCTACCTGTATGAAAGAGAAGGTTGATCTTGGGTGCAAATTTGAGGAAACAAAGAGAAGAGCAGTTCAACTACTAAGTTGACTGTTAGTTTGACATACACACGATGGCATCAAATATTTGAAAATTAAGATGTCGAGCATTAGGTCCATTACACCTTAATAAGAGGAGGATATTCAGATATTGATATGCATGTAAGAAATCAAAGAATGAAAGAGAAGTGAGAGTACATATTGTTGAAAAACCCTTAAAGGGGGGCCTGGTGGACAAGGATGATAATTTTTTAATTTATACTCCCTCCYTAACGGAATAAATGCAACAYTTGTATTAACACTCCTCCCAATGCAAACTAAGTTAATAGTGGATTAGATAGTGAATTAATAAAGTGGTCTCAAAAATAAAAGGAAGAAAATAATATGGCAAGGAAAAACAAAACAATTGATAAAAGTGGTCCCAAAATATGGTAATTTTGCCATTAATAATTTAACATAAGAGGAAAGTTGTACAATTGTTGTAAGTTTTTTGTTACACCCAAATATAGAAAGTGTTACTAAATATAGTTAGTTTAATTGAGATATAACGAAATTATATAAAGTTGACAACAATTTCATATCGAGTATAATACTCCCTCTTTTCCACGAAATTTCTACCATACACTATTTGAGTTTAAAATATGGAAATTAATGTAATATGAGAAGTGGGGTTAAAAATATTTTTTTTTTTTACACGAAAAACTAACAGATTTCATTAATGTGGAAAAGTCAAACACATACAATCCAATTCCGCAGAAACTAATTGACAAGATACCTATCCAAAAAACGACATACATCGTATGATTGTTCAAGTTTTTGAACCAATAAAGCCTTAAAGAAAATTTTCATCTGAAGCAATACTTTCCGTGAGTTCGCGGAAATTTGGCATAATAACTGACGTAGAGTTGATTGGATAACCATGCTTGCAGAGTCCATTAAACATCTCCAACAATTGAACTGAAGCYGACGGATCTTCACAGTCAATGAAACTCATAA
Organism: Bassia scoparia; assembly: GCA_008642245.1. NCBI lineage: Eukaryota > Viridiplantae > Streptophyta > Magnoliopsida > Caryophyllales > Amaranthaceae > Bassia > Bassia scoparia. Next base: position 18,997 of record SNQN01009157.1, read on the forward strand.
CACACTATCTAAAAAACCTAACTCCATAGAATATATAAGATGGATCTTCACAGTCAATGCAAACAAAACAAACAAAAAACAATCAAATTAGAAGCCACCACAAGGGGCAAATTTATTGAACAATAATTAAAGACCCAAGAGACGTAATATTCAAAGAAACTATCGCATGTAAACCCGGCTCAACCCGACGAGAGAAAACAAAATAATAAAACTTGCTCCGCTCCAATTCAAAAGTCGCCGATTCGGCAATACCAGACTAAGAACCATTCCAAATCAGGAAATAAACCAACCCACCCGCCACCTCCAGAATTTCGACTCGTGAAGGCCTGAATCCCACCATCGATCTCCGACAAAACAAGATACAAACCTAACACATCAACAGTGATGAATGGCCACCACAACCGTAGGCGGAAACAAAATAAGAGCCGAAAAACAAAAGAAAAATAGAAAAGAATAAATTTAAAAAAACCTCAAGAGCAACCAATCGAGAACAACTACCATCAGAGGGAAGAGGAGCAAAGCCCGCTCGCTGACGACCTTCCTAAATGTCATGCGTAAGGCTACCGGCGAAGCCGACGCACACGTCGACGAGAGAGAATAAAAGGTTTTAGGGTTTTCGTGGAGGTTCGTGAGAGTAGAAATGGATTTTTTTTACGTAATGCTTAACCATCTTCCATCTTTGATTGAGTTGGATGATTAACTTTTAATTACTTTTACAAAATAAGATTTAATTGAGAGAAAAACAAATAAAATTCACTATTTAATGCAAAAGAGTGTCCTTTAAGAAAATGCAAATGAGTGTATTGAAATGGAATGGTGGGTTTAATATGGTGGACCACCATAATAAAAAAAATAATATAAGGTTTCCTTTAAATGGAATAAAGTGAAAGTTGTAGGAATTTCATGGTACGTTCATATAAGAGAAGTGGTACAAATTTCGTGGAACGAAGGGAGTAGTAAATTTCATTATAATACATTTATATGTTGTGTGGCAAACCTAAGTATATTGAGTTTTTGTATGATATTTGAATGATATAGTATATTTTTGAATTATGTACTTTCAACAATGATACGTACTTTGACATGGTGCACACTAATGTTTAAGTGAATGGATCCATAGAAGTTAGTTTGATATACGGAGTAGTAAATTTGATCCATACATCTTATTGAATATGGGGAATGCTAGATGAAGTCCACTTTTACTTAAAATGAAATTCAACTTTCGACAACCTTCCATTATTACCCTTACCCCAAAAACATACCCACCACCAAGCCACCTCGCAACCACCAGCCATCCAGACCCACCCTTTTAGGCCTCCAACGATCGACCCCACAACAGAACCAACGCACATCCAGGCCCACAACCACTACCACCAAGCCATCACACCACCCTTTAGAATTTTTTTTTAAATAAAAAAAGATGCCTCATGCCTGAAATAGGCGACAGTCACCAAGGGTGTGGCATTTCGCGCCTAGGTTAGCCGCCAATACCATGGTGTTCGCGCCTAACCCAGGCGCCACACCCTGATGGTGGTCACCTACTTCAAGCGTGAGGTTTGTTAAAAAAAATTAAATCGACACAAAATAAAAGGYGAGGCATCTYATATTGGCAGCCAACCCATGATCGTGGCGCCTAGGTTAGGCACCGCCAATCTCAAGGGCCTCCACTTTATTTTTTGTTGATTTATTTTTTTTAAAAAAAAAGAAAGAAAGTGGCTGGATGGAGGACCTGTGGTGGATGGGCAGTGAGCTTGGTGGTTGACAGCGTGTGGGGTTTGCGGTGAGCGGTGGAGAAGAAATGTAGGCTAGAAGTGGAGGAGGAATGGTGGCTTGGTGGTTGAGTGTTTTGGGAGTAAGAGGGGTATGTTTGAAATTGTYCTGAAATGTAGAKTTTATTTTTAGTATTTTTGGACTTAAAATAGCATTTCWAATCGAATKTTAGCAACATTGGACTATATGAGATTGACAAAAAACTATTGAAAACTATTTTTTTCAGCCTTGAGTTGAACTTGAACTATTTGAGCCCATTCTCCAATTGCTATAATGTTAACCTTACTACTTTAGAACTCATGCGATACACAATATTTATTAATTTAATAAACTGGAATGCTAATTATAGTCCAAAAGGACTTAAATTGAAATCCACAATTTTGTGTSATTTTCCTTATATGCCCCTAAAATTAAGCATTTTGGCARGCATTTTGTAAAAATTTAATAGTTTAAGAGCCTAAAATTGATGACTCGACCATGGTAGGTGCCGGAATAAGCCTTAATAGGTGTATAAAACCAAGTTATAAGGTGCCAGAATAAGCATGACCTCGCATAACTCCTAGTCTTCTTATGCGCTGACATTGTTGTAATAATTATGTATTGATATGTAGAATCTTCTAGAATTTAGCTATTGATAGATAAATTAAAGAATAAGTACAAGTATTTTTTTTTCATGTAACACAGCTGTGATAAATTAAAGAATTAATCTATCAATAGTTAAATTCTAGAAGATTCTACATATCAATATATACGGTCTACATTTCTTCCCGCAACACAAATCCATCACAAGCATCTTTCGGTCACATCCCCGCCTACAGAAATCCAGCCTACATCTTTCTGGTCTACATTCTCCCGCCTACAACTAACAGCACATTTCGTTCTTGGAATCTTCTCCCCTACAGAAGTTCCGCAGCACATCTTGGTCTGAATCTCTCCCCGCTACAGAAGTTCCTCACAATCTTCGTCTTGGAAATCTTCTCCCGCTACCAGAAGTTCCGCAGCACTATCTTCTTCTTGGATCTTCCCGCTACAGAATATCCGTCAGCACATTTTCGTGTCTTGGAATCTTCTCCCCCTATAGAAGTTCCGTCAGCACATTTCGTCTTGGAAAATTCTCCCTCTACAGAAGTTCCAGCATCTCTCGGTTTAATCTTCTCCCGCTCAAGAAGTTCCGCGCATTCTTCATTCCAGTTTTGAATTTCTTCCGCACCAGAAAATTCCGCACCACAACACTCGCAACTCTCCCAAAAGCAAGCCACCGTGAGAAACCACCCGAGGATCCAGCGCTCCGAGGCACAACAACCGCTGGGCGCAAAGTAACAGTAAACTAACATTTGTTTGCAAGTACGGCGTACAGGTAACTCAAGTCGCAGAACGTTGAGTTGCGCTCCCCCGAAATCGAATACTTTGACTTCGTCTACGAGACTATCGTCTCTTCAACTCAGTCAAAGTGGGGCTTCTGTGGACCACCTTAAAATGTGTCCCCAATGATAATCCGTAAACCATACCGCGTCTCGCCGTTGTTTCGAATCAGAAAAATGCTTTGAATCATAAAAGTGGAAATACCGACGTCTACTCGGAAATTGAGCAAATCAAAGCAAGGCAAAAATACTTTTTTTCGTTTTTTTCAAAGGTTTTCAAAAGTTTTCAAAGCGATTCTCGATGCTTTTGATTCATCATGTCCGTCACATTTCTTAATTCCCCAGTATTTTTAAATATTTTTTCGATTTTTTCTATGATTTTCTATATTTTTCAATGCTAAATACCAGAACGCCAGAAAATACGCTGATAATAGAAAATACTCGAATTCTGGAACGTATTTCTTGCGAAAGAGGGTCTAGAATAATTCGTAAATCTTACAAAATCGAGACGTATGGCAAAGAATTATCCAAGCAATTTCAAATTTGGAAAAAAATATGATACGCAAAAGAACGATATATACGCAGGAGCGCGTATACGCTGCCTTTGAGCGTATAACGCTGCCTACGTATATACGCCTTCCACTAGCGTATACAACTTGCCAACACGCTGCTTCAGATGAGCGTATATACGCTGAGATGAGCGTTATAACCGCCTATGACTATAACGCTCATCTCAGCGTAATACGCAGTGTTGTGCCTCGTTTGCCTCTGCCTATAAGACTCCCCTGCCTTGCTCAGTCGACACCTTGACTCTACACCACGACTTCTTCTGCTTCCTACGCATACTCTCTCTCTCTAAAACACTCAAAACACATTATACTTTCGTTTTAGTTCAAAGCATCGACTCTTCGATATCAACAACATAACACAAGTTGAATTCTAGATTACTCACCAATAATACCTCTCACTTCTTTTAAGATGACTACCATTGTTATGAGTTTTAATATAATTAAAGCCAATGGAAAAACTCACTTTAACTCATTAAATATGGTTTATTAACGTTTCATGTTTTCAGTTCGTTTTCCTCTTTCATTCGTATCATATTATCATCCATTGTATACTAACAATCTTTATTCTTGTATATAGCAACAGGCGAAAGATCCATTGCCTTGCTTTATCAAGACTAACAATCGTCTTGTTTTCATTAGCGATTTCAAGCAAAGATTCTTCATTGCGCTTTACAAAACTAACTTTGTTTCTTTGCAGATTAGAGAAGATGAGTTGCATATACTTCGAAGTTTATGCACTTCCATTCTATTGCAATGCTTTTGTATAATTTATAATTGCTAAAAAAACGAATATGTGAATCACTTAAAATCAGAATTACTATGACAACCGTTTACACCCGTTGTTAACATGATTAAACAAATGTCACAATTCTAGGTTAGTAGTCGCTTGTGCATAATAGTAACAACCTTCATAGATTTCTAGGTAGAACGCTCCTAGTGCTAAAAACGTCAATTGTGTGCATCCCAATAAATCGTTTTAATGGAATTACAATGAACCGAATATGAGCCGCACATGCGGCGATTGGTTACAGATCTATCGATACCATTCCCCGACCCACGATGTTACTTTATCGCGTGGCCATGTTGCACCAACGTTTCTCGGCGTCCGGAATAACTATCTAGCACTTCGACCCCACTCACAACACTACCCCAACCACTCATAGCGGATTCGTGCTCAAGCCCACGCACAAAGCACCTCATGAACCAAGCCGCCACGCGCCGCTATACGCTGAGCGCGCCACTCCCTACAATATATAGTAAGTATATAGTTATGATAGTATATACTAGTTTTATACCCGTGCATCACAGTTAATTCTTGCTGTATATATCTTTTTTTAAAATTCTTGTAATACAATATTTTTTCCTTGATTCAAATTTACAATTTTACTGCTAGACATGTATTAATGTAATTTAAATTTAAACAACTCCGAAACGACGCGATAGCAATTATAGTAGTTTTAAAAATAATGATACCAATTATCCAATACAATATACAAACCACCTTTTTACCCCCACCTTTAAAACCCAAAATTTAAAAACTCCCACCATCCAATTTCTTACACTTTCCGTTAAAAGGCAGTTATCAATTCCTGTGTTTTTTATTCACTACTAATGTACCTCAAACATCCATTTGTTTATCATCAGCTTCTTCTAATCTTCACTCAAGTCTTCCTCCAATTCGAATTCCTCATTTCACCTTTCCCCTTCCACTCACTCTTCTTTTACTTTTTTCTTGCCCTATGCAACTGACGCTGGCTCGACGTGCTCCTTTAATACGCTTTATACCCTGTCATATATCTACTTTAGTGCACTTCGACTTGTATTAATATAATCACTAAATGTCATTGTAGCACGCGGTGTAGCATTATGCTAATTACTTTGTCTTATAACGCTTATTCTTATAATAATTGGTTAATTACTTTATTTCTACTGGTTTCGGTCTTTGATACGCCTTTTATTGGGTATAAATAAATATTTTCTCAATTAAGAATAACTGTTACCTACTAAATAAATGTCATCGAGTTCGTTCTAAGAGAATGCAAGGGACAAAATGCAAAACCATTAAGTAGAAGCTTAGGCTGTCACATTCCTTGACTTTGAGCTCCAAGAATATCACTTATAGCGGATTCAGTGGTCTCAGTGTTGCTATTATTTAGCCGGACACCAGATGAAAATAACACAGAGACCTTCGTCACCAAGCATTTTCAATCGACTGATATAAGTTTCTTAATACTTGCTTGAATTTTTATCCCTACAAAACAAACACAATATCGTTTAAAATGCTGCATCTATTTAAAATAACTAAACATTGTGATGTAAACATAATAGATGTACCTTTTGATCAACAAATAATTCAATTGAACAACATCTTAGGATTGTTATAAGCTGGTTGGGGTCCATGTCGCCACAATTCTGATAGCATCTTTCAACGATCTGTTCTTGGAAATTTCAGAATTTGGATTGTGTCATTTTCACAAGAACTTGTACATATATGGAAGAATGTATTACGATATGTATCTGGTTTATTCACGCAATGAATTAGGCTAATATATATTATAATTATATATTAATTATATATATATATATATAATATATTTTATTATAACCAATAACAAAACCACAACCACCACACACATATAGATGAGAATGATAGAATTACGAATTTATTACAGGAAAATACTTTCATGACTAGTAGAAGATCCAAGAATATATTCATAATGTTACACATATATACAGAAAGGATTGTAAGTAACTCAGAATTAGTGCAAAAGCAAAAACAAAATTTATAGCAAGCATGACCATATGTAATATAATCCTCGCATGCAATGAAATTATCGTAAATATTATAGCAATGCGTTATTACATTAATCATTTATAATGGCTATATAATCCCAACGCTCAACTTTGACAAGAATATATCGTTTATAATGCCTACGATTTTATCATCCGATTGTATTATATAACAAAATATATAATATGATATAATATGCAAAACTATTCTTTTCTCTATTGTTTATAATTGACAAGAATATATCCGATTGTACTTTGATTTTATATATGCGCGAATATTATCCGGATTGATATTTCTATTTTCTAGTAAGTTTATGCAAGAAATAGATATGTGATTTTCTTCACATACTATCATCGATTTGTCGTATGTAGAAAGTTAAACATCAAATTCAAATTATTGTATGGTATTTAGGAAGTTTCCCTGTAATATTATCATGCATATAACATGAGTTAATATAGTAAATGAATAATTATTAAAAAATATTCATTTATACATAAGATAGCCGAATCAAGAGTGACAATATCAACCCACGTGACTCCGCTTGTCTATAATAGTATCAGTATAGTATAGTATAGATTATAGTATATTATAGATTATGTATATATTAGTTGTATAAGTATAGTATTATAGTAAGTATATGTATGTATAGTAATGTATAGTATGAGTATAGTTTAAGTATAGTAAGTATAGTCATAGTTAGTTTATCAGTTAGTATAGTATACAGTATAGATTGTATATGCTATAATATAGTATAGGAGTAATAATTTTTATAATATAAAGGAATTAATAATTGTAACCATTTCCTATAAAAAAATTATATATTTTTGTCAAATTACTTAGAAATAAGATTTTGTTTAATATTTTAAATATATAGATTGATATGTCAATTTTATACCAATAAT
>SNQN01009158.1:0-26386 GCA_008642245.1 Bassia scoparia
AGTGCCATTTATCATCTCTGATGAGTCAGCTATATTACGAGAAATCAAAGAGAACCTGAATTGACAACAAAATATAAGTGCGACTAACGTCTATGCACTATGTTGACAATTTCTGGATTGTTCATGCTGCCTAAACGGCTGACAATTCTATTGTTGTATGGTTACTCTGCCATACCATGGAACGATACTATTGTTTGATCTGTTATTTCGCGGGATGCACCAATTCTTGAATGTCACATAATCATCATCATTCATGTCTTCAATCTTAAATATACAGGTTAGATTGCTTTGATTTACCGACTTCGGTTAATATGATGGCATTTACCCAGGTATGCAGATGTAGTTATATGTTCACTTGGTTGCTGGTTACATTAACACATTACGAAAGGTTTTTGTTTCAGATAATTAGTTGAAGTTGTCGTAGATCGCTCAGCCCAAGTATTGGTTTGATTTTATGTAAACTCGATTAATATTTTTCCACTATAAGTTTTATATTAGCAGGATTCCGGTAATAACTTTAGTTTAGGCTGTTCTGTTTTATCCTATTTAATGTGGTACGAAGACAGTAATTTATAAGGAACAGCAGCATGCACAATTCAAAGGTCCGGGATATTTTGGTTGTTTTTTAGAATATTCAATATCCAGTTGTGCATTCGAGTCTCAAACATCATATTACACTTGAGATGCCGTCACTATTGGGTCAAAAAAACTAAGATAAGGCAGTGTCGTTAAATTTTGCATATTAGTGCAGCGTGCTGCATATATATCATCTGATGATAATCTATTTTTTTGTTAGTGGTTCATAGTCATTGTTATCGATTTCACACCATTGGTCTTTTGACCTCTAGGTCTCCTACTGCTTTTCTTACCAGTTTTGATAATCAGAAACTTGATGCTAAGTATAAAACTTTGTATTCTGTGTTTGTTGCTACAGCGTATGGCTGATGATACATCTTTCTGGCGAATATTGTGTTTTGCTTCTCGAAACTTTCCATTATCACCTTGAAGTTTCTTATGAAACAACAATAGTCCATTTCTGTATCATAATGATTCCTGTTAATTGGATTACACAGTGCAAGATGAATTCATCTATGATAAATGCAACCTTAGTTGTTAGCCTATTCCCTTTGTCGGTGTCAAAATTACGTCTGGGAGTCTATAATGTGATCTTTCAGCTGGTCATCCACCTCTTTGTGGTATCTCATTGGTGAGATACAAATATGATGTAGGGAATAGTTGAACTGTGGTATCGCATGACTATACCAACTTGGTCGGACTTTCTCGGTATAATGATTCAATAATTCTAGAATTCTGCACACTGCTAAACAAGGTTCGAATTGTTTGGTTGTATTGCTATATGCACAATAGATCCCTCTAATCATTATAATCTTTACTTTCATTCCAATTTATGTGTTTTTATGATTTCATAAATCACTATAGGACATGCTAGCAAAGCGTTTGTGTACGTACGATCTGAAAATCGATAAACCTTTACCTAGCATATCTTCACTGACGCGCAGGTGCACTGTTACCCTTTTCTTCAGCTTCACACCCTATTGGCTTCTGTGGCCCAATATATTAGCCCTATCAAGCTCTTTTTTAATCATATACAGGAACTCTACTGCATTATCATTAGTATACAGTATTAGGTGAAACTCTATGCACGTTTAATTTTGAAGTTTGCGTGATAAAGTATCAATTGTTTGATCATAGTAGATTCTTGATGGACTTGATCTCTGGACCTTTCGCTCTTTTACCTTGGCCCCGTGTTACACGTGCTTTTACGGAGTGATTGCACTAATCTGGAGGCGAAGGATTTCACTCTTCTCCAATTTGTTACCTCTATTCATACATCGTAGATCAATATTCAACGTGTTGTTCAGGATTTGAAAATAATGTTGACTGTTATGTAATGTAATCACGTATTCCATTGATTGAGAGGCTGTGGTACCTAGCTTGTACCAGTAAAACTTATCTATTATTGCTGCAGTTCACACAACCCATTTATTCTCACATCTTTGAGCTCATATAAATATCTATAGTTGAACTTGGTAGTTGATACTGTGGAAATAAATCATTAGAACAGACTATTCTCCATGAATATTAGGACTGCAGTGAGAGCAACTAAAAACGATGCCTACCTCTTATCAGACCCCTGGCTATAACAAATACATGCGTACAGCAGACGCATTACGCTGTATCGAAACCCATGTAACTTGGTGCACGACGGCTTGAACGAATCACTGTACATCCGCACCCCCATTTTAGAGACTTGATTTTACTACGTTCAAGATAATGTATTGTGAGTCTGAATATAATAATGAAGGGATGCGTTTGCGTGTGGATTCCTGTCTATCTTGCCACATAAGTGTGTTCATTTCTTGGATTCATATGTTCTTTACCTGAGCACATATATAATAAACTCGCTTCTTGTTTGATATATTTTTTTCAACAAGTGCTAAATGTCAATGTTTCGAAATAATTAATGCACTAACATAAATTTTACACTAATAGATATACCAGCACATAATTCGTAATAGCTCAGTATGTACATAAATTCTTTGGCTGCATCAACCACTACAGTGACCTCGTATATATCACGTATAGTGACCCCTTTTTAATATATCACAAATATGAGTGACTCTATTCACTTAGAAACTACAATCATATAGGATAAAAATAAGATAGTGCATATATGATAAGAGTCTACCATATATTACATGGAAAGAAGCACATACTCTGAATGTACATAAATTTAGATGATGTCCCGATGTAACCATACTTGTCTACTCATTTTTTCAGTGCTGATCATAACACTCTCAATCTAAGAACCAAATTTTTAACTATAAATTATAAGATTTATAACTGTCTTTGCAAAAATCAATACATATACACCCAATTTCGGTCCAGATAACCATAACTATAAACCTATACGCGGATTGATTTTAAGTTAGTAACGAGCGATGGAATTGTATATTAAAACTATTCAGTAATTAATTTATAAAAGTTTTTAATGCAAATATGTTTAAGTTCTCCATTTATAGAGTCATTACTTCATTATAGTGCTGAATTACGTGAAAATTGCAAAACTCATCCTGCGGGCCGAATCTTGGCGACTACCCGAGGCAAATACGAGCTCTAAACTGAAGTAGTCCCAACTCTATATATTTATATTTTATTTACTGATGTAGGCTAATAGTCTAAAAGGCATACTAGTTCTTAATTGTGTAACTTACAACTCACAATTCCATTGGTGGAAATTACCAATAAACATGTTTTCCTTACAAATTATACAAGCAAGATTACCAAACTTCTCTTATAACACAAACACCCACGACCAACCAAACATTCTCACATCTCACACAAATACATCTTTCAAATTCTAGTAACAATAGTATGATACACTTCCAATCAGCGTTACCCAAGTTTTCATCTTTTCTATGGCAATTATCATCTCATTAAATCAACTTACTAAAAGATTATGGAAAACATACTAAAATGCCAGAAATCAATCTCAGAAGAAAGTGGACTTCAGTAAACTTGAGGATTGGATTAATGGAGTGTTCTGTTTTCTGTGAGCCCTCGTGTCTGTAATCATTGACGATTCCAAATTGCTTATCTTGCTCCAATCTATATTACATCATCAGTAAACTAAAAGATTATTTAGGATTCTCTTCTCATAAAAGATCCAGATTCTAGATGAAATCTTTCTGGTTCTTGTTGGAAAACCTCAATCTAAATGTGGTTTCTAATTCTAACAAAGCTTCTGGGCTTTTGTACTTACAATGGCAATACCTTAACTTGATTTCAGAATATGGATTCTGATTTCTGGATCTTTTTTGCTTCTTATTTAATCATTATTGCCCTCAGTAAGTTTCTTTCTTCTTTTCAGGTTTAAAAGTTTTCCTTATATTGTCTGTTTAATCTTTGATTGACTCAATTTTGCTATTTTGCTTCAATTTCACATTTAAATTGCTGCTTTATTGTACTATGTGATTCTTGCTTTCTGATAGTTAACTTACAAGCTTATATTTTAGTGGCCAAAATAAGTAAATTACTATTAAACTCTAACTATTATTATTCGTTAGCTAGATATTACAATATGATATAATAAATGATGAACATTCTTTATATTGCTGATTGCAAAAGGCCGAAAATTATCACGCCTAATTTACTATAAAAGTTTGATGAAATTAAATGTACTTGTGATGGTTATCAATCTAACAATGCAACTGATATTTCATGCTTAACCTAAGCACTTACGTAACTCTTTTGTTAAAGTATCTCCAACAACCCTAAATAATTGTTCAATCCAATAGCGTAATGCAATAGGTTGACTAATGCTTGTGCAATTTAATAGTTTCAGCCACTCACCTCAACATTGGGCGAGGCACATAGAGACTGCTTGGTAGGTAAGCCAATTTAAGTTTTATAGAGCTGGCATAAGAGTTGAAAAACATATTAAGTTTCCCTCTGTCCAATTGTCTCCGTTACCTCCAATCCGTTCCCATAAATATTTGTTACCTATTCCCGATTCAGATCGGTTATGCAGAGATTAATATGCAATTTGAGACCATTATTTTATAAATAAATTAACAGGTAAAAACAGGGGGAGTTCTATTTAATGATATATTAAGGATGACAAAAAATAAGCGTAAATGGATAACGATTTTGAACAAAGTAAGTCAAATGTCTAGGTTTATTAAAGATAACAAAATAGAGTGACGTTGCAATAAGTAGTTAGAGTTTATGAATGAACTAAACAATAATTGAGGCCTTACCACAAACCTAGCATTAAATATAGATAAATGCTTGGTATAATAATGAGACATGTACTACCATATTAAGAAATTTACCAAGTATTTGGGAGCCCACATAGGAAGTAGATCACTTTTTATTGGAGTAATGAGAGAGAAATTAAAGTTGGACTAATATAAAACGAATTAGAGTTTTTCACGAGAGATAAGAGGAGTTGCTGTGTTTGCAATTTGGAGAGGTTTGAAATACTTATTGAGAATTAATCAACCGGCAAAAGGGAGCAAATTCATTTTAATGTTTTGGAGTTATCTTTACCATATCTTTAGGACTATATATAGTCTGTGAAAGGATTGTTAGTATTCTTATAAATCTCATCGCGTGTCTTATGACAAACAAGTATTTTTGGATTGTTTAGCCAATGATTGTGCATCCGTGTCGAGTTTCGTAAACAGCTGTCCACATCAAAAACAGGTACTAACGCCATCTCTTCAGTACTTTGTAGTTTGATATTTTTTGCTTTAAAGATGGCTACTTGTATGCTTATCTTGTCCTTATATTTAAATGATAATGTAGCTTCAATTACGCCTTAATGTATGATTGTGTTCCTTCGTTCGTATCCAAATGATGATCATAGAGCCCACTGGCTCTGTTTCACACTATGATTTAAGTCGTTTTCAAAGCTTCATTCTTGAGTTAAGTATTTAGGGGTTATTTGTGTGGAATGTTCTTTACAATTATGATTACTATGACAGGTGGACTTTACGTTGGTTATGTCTATTTTCGCTCGCGTATATGTCAGCAATAATTCCTTAATTTATTTCTGAATCGCTGTGAATTACGTGCTGACAATTAACTTTTAGTCTTAACTGAATTATATCCATCCTGTCGTATAATTGATTTATTTTGAGTCTGTTTTCTAAGCCAATTTATGAAGACAATCCTGTGACGATGAGACTATATGATTTATTTGTCTTTCTGTAAATGAATCCGGGGACCTTGTATTCTCTCCGGAGGTGATGTCTCTCCAGCTTCAAGAAAGATTCTCTAACCCGGACATACGTAGAGAAAAGACAAAGTTTTGAATGAAGATAGTTCAGAGGCAGTGTTCAGAGCTCGCCGTCAGATTTCGAGCTGGGATAACATAAAGCATTCACTTGCAACAGACTTGCGATATCGACATAGTTTAAAAGTACGAGCGTGACAATTCATCAAGAAGCAGGAACCTTTTCAGAGTCTCTTGATGCAAATAACTTACCATGGTGGATTTATATAGCTTCTGGAATAATAGTGTGTCACATAGTTCAATAATTTATCCTATAGCACCCCATGAGAAACTGTTCGAAATTCTGTAAAATCTACATATTGATCTCTATTGAGATATGCTTTGCCCTCCAAGAGTGAAATTAATCGTGGACATTCTCCATTTTTAAAGCCCTTATGTATTAGTATGCCGACTGTTGAGAAGTTTTGATCAATTAGTCATTCTAAACATTTGCATTAGTAGCTGAATATAGCTAACATTTCCGGAAACTATGACTTTGTTTGGGCTATTTGTTTTTCCCTCAGATTGTTTGCAAGGATTCCTTCTTACTGTACCAGACTGGTTTTTTGTTTATATTGTGCACTAAATGTTACACATCAGCTGGCAGTGAAAGAATTCAAGGGTTGAGTGTCCACTTTGACTGTGTGGAAGTTGTGCCTCTGGCCTCAAAGGCCAAATTGATACTAGGATTATAGTTGCCTATGATTTCAGCATATTTAGACACTACTATGCATTCTGACTTAGATTTTCTCATACTACTGTCCTCGTTACCAGCATTAACGATGTCTATCTCTAATCGACTACCTCTATTACAGACTCAGACAACAACAATGTTGCACTTTTACCTCACTCAGAGTTCTACTTTGCCTTGTTTGTTAACATCTAGTATTCTTGCAGTTAATAGGATTTATTCACTCACTAAATGCAGTCTTTCTGGCCATTGATTCTCTGATTAATACTCTCGTAAGTAACAGAATCACAGACTGCTCCTGTAATTTTTGTACAAYCTTGCTTTATGAAGTCRATCCACTGACATCTTCTTCATCTTTTAGCCATTCGATTGGTTTGGGTTTGCCTATTTCATACTTTGGAGTGCTGCATATATCACATTCCAGTGGATTCGTCACGCATGTGGTTCCAATTGGTAATTGCATCTCTCCCTGTTGRCCTGTGTGAAAWTTTTCATTTTATTAGCTAGGAATCGTTTTCCTTACCAGATCAATGATCACTTGTTGCAGGTGGCCTTATCCCTTTCTAGAGCTCTCCACCCCGTTCGCACCTCTATGGTATACATTGCTATCCCTGAAATTCAACTGTGTTGGATAATTGGATATTCTCTTATGACATATGTTTTACAGGTATCTCGGATTGGCTATAGTCCATATTCCATGTTATGGTCTTTTTTACCTGTTCGTGAAGGCCAAAAACGCGGTTTTCTCTAAGTTGTTCCAGCAAACATTTGTGAGGTCGTAGTGGCTTTGTGTGATTGCATGTATTAGCATGATTCTTATCCCATCTATCATCATAGTCCATATCTGTAAGGTTTTTAACCAGTGCAGGTGATTTACAGATTACAGCACCAGAAAGCAGCTTGATAATAAGACGTAGCTGATGAGCTTATAGCGAAAGATAGAAGTCTCCAAAATCAAAATTCTTAGAAGGGGAGGCGCAAACCCCCTGCTAAAATTTACACGACTCGGATAAGTTAGGATTTGGAGCATAATTTTAATAATTCATCAGATTTAGTCTCCCTGTTGTGGATATTCCTATATAAACTCAATTAATTCATTGTAGCATTGTTCTTGGCTTAATATGCCTGCTAGTGCTAAGCTTCCAAGATTGTACTCAATAATACGACTTCATCTATAGTTGCTCCAATAACATAGAGTTTACACACTGCATCTTGACCCTATTCGCGGCTTGGACAGAACACAGTTAAGTGTAGCCTTGTGATGATTTATGTAATTATGTGTTGAGGGGTTGTATGAAAAAGAAAAGGTTTTTTCTAAGGTATATCTTGGGTATTGGGTTTTTCATTGGCTACCTATGCTTTTTGAAACTTCCAAGAGATACCCCGAGCTACCAACATTAACAAGTAATACCCATTTCCTAATTCAATGATTAACCTTAGTTAACTTTAAAATTAAAATTTTTAAAAAAACACAAATAGACCATCCACCACCACCCATTCCAGTGAACTCACTAGCCACCAACACTGTCACCACTCGTAACCACCGCAACACCAAATAAAACACTAACCACCATCGAATCACCCTCGCAGCCACTCCAAGCCCACCATATCGAAGCCCTAAACCAAATCGAACCACCCCCGCAACACAATCAACGATGATCATGGCCCGAATCTCAGCACCTGAATTAATCAAAAACCAATCCCAACACTCGAATTATTGCCCAACTTCCTGCGACTACTCTCATCAATCTCCAACCTCGAAAACCTAAATCTAGGATCAAAATCACCGATCATAACCATCGTCAAATCGGAATTAGGGTTTCTGTAATTGAAGAAAATGGAACGATCGATCATGGTCGTCATCATCACCAGAGAAGAAGACGTCATCGGAGTGCCACAATATGGGTCAGGCGAAAAAAGGTGGTGGCGACAGTGTCGTTTTCGAGGAGAGTGCGGAACGAGAAGAGAAGGAGGGAGAGGAAGAACACGATTGGGAAGAGAGAGACGAAGGTGGTGGCTGTGCTGTAGAGGATTGCTGACGTCGTGCGTGATCGACCTTGATAATATGCGATCATCGTCAAGATGGTGGTGGGAATCAGCTCAGGCTCGTGGTTCTAGTTCGCAGGTTGTAGTTCGTGGTTGTAGTTCGCAGGTTCAATTGGTAGTGGTGATGGTTTTGGCAAGGTGGCGCAATTGGTAGTAGTGATTTTTGGTTTAATTATGGGCCCGGTGGTGGGGGTTGTTTGTGTGCTTCGGTGGCTATTGGGAGGAGGGGGAGGGGGTTGATAGGTTAGTGGTGGACGGGTGGTTATGAGGGGGGAGGGGTTTGAGTTTTTTTTTATTTTTTTGGTTTTTTATTTTTTTATTTTAAACTTAACTAAGGTTAATATTTTAACTAAGGGAGGGTATGACTTGGAAGGATATTGAACTCATCAGGGTATACCTTGAAACTTCAGGAAAGCATGGGTAGCCCTTGAAAAACGTCAAACCACAAGGTATATATTAGAAAAACCAAAAGAAAATTAGAAGTTTGATATTAACTTGATTATGTGGTTCATAGGACTCCACTCAATCCATGCTTAAAGTGATGGTTTTGTTACCTTAGGTCCAGCATTTAGAAAAAAAAATACTCCGTAGCCTATTTATCGGATTAATTACACTACTAATAGAGTTATTGAGGGCATTTGTTAATAGAATTTCACTCTTAATAAGTAAA
This sequence comes from Bassia scoparia, assembly GCA_008642245.1. NCBI lineage: Eukaryota > Viridiplantae > Streptophyta > Magnoliopsida > Caryophyllales > Amaranthaceae > Bassia > Bassia scoparia. The sequence continues at coordinate 9,208 of SNQN01009158.1, forward strand.
TAGTATTATATTAATGTTCTATTAGTGTTAGTTGTCAACCCGATAAATAGATGTAACAATGTTAAAAAAACACGTTTTTGGGAGGATATTATCAATATTGATTGAGGTCATCAAAGCAATCAAACTAATGTGTTGAATAGATAAATAGATTGAAAGTGATTTTTTCCTTGCCCATTCCATGCCACTGCTTTAAAAGCTTTGTTAGCAAAACAAAAGGAATCCCTTCACCATAATTTCTCTATCATTTGTTTTTAGAGTTTTCAAACACTTATGCAAGTATGTTTTTCCAAAGTTACTGTAAGTTCTGAAAAACAAAATCCAGCCAGAAGTATTTGCTTCATTTACAGTTTATCCAGAATTTTACCATAACACCATTTCTGGAAAATGGACTGTTCTTATATAGGGTGAATCTTATGGCAACCAAAGTTAGTTTCTTTAAGCGTGGAAGCTCTAATCGGACAGTTCACTGCTTAGGAGTCAACCACAGCCACAACAGCTAGCAGAAAACTCTGTACTGGTTGAAGCTAAGGGGTTTTGAAGACCAGCACCTAACTATTTCAAGCAAACTGCCCAACTCCAAGCCATGTATCAATGACATATTGACATTACTCAATAGGAACACCAAAATGAGTCAATAACTCATTATCTTGTATTCTTGTGTGTGGCGCTTCAAATTACTGTAACATCCAACTTCCAAACATACGAATGCGAATAACCTAACCACTGATCAGGATTACCATAAGCAGATAAGCCAAAGAACTCTAGGGTAGGTTTCCTCTAGGGGTATCACTGCTTCTGAGAATACATAGTGATTCAGATCATTTCTCTGACCTCCCTCACCAAATCCTTTCAATTCATCGAAGCTAAACCCGTTAATCCATGAAACAGAATAAGTCCTGGTTTGTGTTTAAAGCTGATACCAACTAGGATGGAAATGCATCATATCAACAAACATAAACGAAGGAATAACAGAAACAAAATTAATGACACTTGAACAAAGTTGGCTATTAAGCTATAGTTCAAGACAAAATTTGGATAACATTTGAAAGATAATGATAATATAATAAAACAAACATAACGTAAGGAGAGTCTTGTTTTCGAAACTAGATATTCAAAGCTACAAAAGTTAAAGCCATCTTTAAAATTAAACAAAAGCCCCTCAATCTCCCTGAACAATTTAATCGCCGCCAGCCTTCTGGTAGACGTATGTGAGGCCACACTTACCACAGTAATGACGATCGAAGTGGTTAGCCATGAAGGTTCCGGCACCACACTCAGCATTGGGGCACTCCTTCCTTAGGCGCTGGACCTTGGAAGAGTCATCAACCTTGTAAAACTGGAGACGGCGAGCTTGACCTTCTTCTTCTTGTGCTTGATCTTCTTGGGCTTGGTGTAGGTCTTCTTCTTTCTCTTCTTTGCACCACCCCTCACCGAAGCACCAAATGGAGGTCGACTCCTTCTGGATGTTGTAGTCAGCAAGGTGCGACCGTCTTCAGCCTGCTTTCCAGCAAAGATCAGACGCTGCTGGTCTGGTGGGATTCCCTCCTTGTCCTGGATCTTGGCCTTCACATTGTCGATGGTGTCCGATGATTCTACCTCTAGGGTGATGGTCTTCCCCGTCAGGGTCTTCACGAAGATCTGCATATTTGCGTCGCCCTATATTTTACATTGCCATTAAACCAGTCAGCATAACAGCACAGCACTATATAGTTGATAGCATACATGAGAACTAGAGCTACTTAAAGAATTATTGAATGCATAACACCAAACAGTATCACAACGATGATAGCAGATCCTTCGCATACTAATACCTTAAAAACAGCGGAATATCAACCATTTCCAAGAGAAAAAATACTGTTGCTAGTTCATCGTTCTAACGAAATCAAGGTATCAGCTAAATTTATTTAATTCATAAAATTTCAGTGGAATTAGGGCAAAAAACTTTCATTTTTCATGAGTAAACTGATTATTTCCAAATTATGTGAAACTCGCACATTAATCAAAAATCACCTTTAAAAAAAAAACAAGACAACACAATCTCAAAATAATAGCACAAATGGTAATCTATTATAGCAAATGAAACCAATATACAAGCTTCAATCTAAATTCATCAGACAGTGCACCATAAATTAAATCAAAACCCAATATTCAAATATTCAAACTTTCAACGAGATTTCGATACTGAAATCGAAATTTCAAAAGTAACATACAAAATCGAGAAAAACTAGATAGCAATACACAAAAGACAATCACACAATGAAAACAATAACAGTACCAGATAATCAGAACATAGGAAGAATACAGGAAGCTCGAAGGATGATGAATAGGAAGAAGAAGAAAATTGAGGAAGAGAGAGCACATTACCAGGAGAGAACAGCTGCTGCAGAATGAGGGAGGGAAGAGATGAATTAGGGTTTAGGAAACGAGTTGCTTAAGTATTAGGGCTTTATGCGGCAAATATTTTAATGGACCCTGGATTTGGTTGCTCCATGAAACCCCAAAGCCCATACACGCAATTCCCTCAAAGCCCGTGTGATTAAGTACTTCGTATTTGTTTTGTTTCCTCTTTGGTTTTCAGTGTGTCCGGCGTAATTTTTTTAGGTAACGTRTTTAGCGTTTTGACTATCAGAAAATTTCTTGACAATTCATTGAATTTTTAAAATTTGGATCAAATTGAAAATTCAATGACATATTGGTAAATAAAATAAAAAAAATAGATAAATGACAATATTGTAAATAATACGGAGTATGTTCTATATATTCACTAAAATGCCATTGAATTTCCAATTTTTGGAAATCCAATAGATTGACTAGGCATATCACTTGACTAAGGGCTTGTTTACCTTAGCTTATTTTTAGTTCATTTCAAATCAGTTCAGTTCAACTTCATTCAGTTCGGTTCGACTTCATTTAGTTCAATTGTGAGCCTAAATGTTACAAGGTTAATTTTATTAATGTTTGGTAAAGTAACGTTTTGAGTAAAGGTTAACGTTTAAAATTACTCATTCAAACTCTAGTATAAGTAACGTTTTATAGGTAGCGGTAGTGTTTTTCTATTTTTCGTTTACTATACATACGATCGCTTTTATTGTTGAACACTCATATTATAAATTATAGTTTCGACTGTTTACTGCTAAGAGAGGAAAAGAAAATAGGTTACTCGAATAGCCTAACTCATCCTAACAGATGAGTAGATGACAACAGAAAAGACCTGGAGGAAGCAATGAAGTTAGAGACCAGCACCCTTAATGAGATGGCCCATTGGTTCTACAAAGAGGATGGAAGATCACGAGGAAAGGGTCTTAAAGAGAATAAGATGCCCAACAAAATTTCTAATGACAAAACCACATTCTATTCCTCCTCCGTCAACTTTAAATATGAAGTATGTCAAAACTAAGTTTGACAAACCCGAGCAGAGGGGGAATTCGTGAAGTGCGAATTCCTATTACTTAGACGAAATTTGTCTAATAGGTGATCGGACCATAATTAGATTGACCGTCGAAAACCAGGATGCACAAAAAATTTGATCATGGAGTAGGCTTTATGAAGCGAAGTAGAAGCATTATTAAAGCAAACTTTATTCAAAAAAGTTAGATGAACCACCAAGTAATGAAATACTTTGAACTTGAGATACACAGAATCCTGGTCGAATATGCAATGAATAACCAAATGTGATCTACAAATGATTGGAACGTGCATTTACTATTGAGAGAAAGTTAAAATAATCTCTATTGTATAAATAAAGGAAAGCTATGGCATCCTTTAAGAAAATACTTCTACCCTTAACTTACATTTTTTACTAGATTTTTAGCACGGCATGCGTGCTTATTTTAAAAATTATTTTAATATTGAACAATAATATGAAAAAAAATCAATTGGTCACCAATGGTTGACTATAAATTTTTTACTACGTAGTACTTAGATAAATTAATAAATTAATCAGCAGTTTATTTATTTATAGTTTTTTTTGCACGTTATGCGTGTAGGCAAAATTTAAATTTGATAGTTTAATCAGTAGTATAATACATTCCAATTGATATTTCAAATAGCGTGCCAGACAAATTTAGATTGATAGTTATATATTAGTTATAAGCATTATTTTACAATTGATATTCCAAATTTCATTTTTTTAAAGTGTGCAATCGAAAAATAAATTTCTAAATAATTTAATTCATGATTAATTGTAGTGATTACTTGAATATTTGAATATAATTGTTAGTTATTTTTCAATTTATTATTAATTGATTTAATTGCCTTAAACTTATTTGTTATGCATTGATTAGAATAAATTGGATTTTTAGGAATATTTTTGTTATTTTTTGTATGTAAGAGGGTAATATAGTAATTTAAGAGGGGACACCATTGCTCCCCCTTGGCTATATAATAGAGATAATTAAATTAAATAAATTAACCTAAATATTTTAAAAATCTACCTTAATCAATAAACAATTAAACCTTAATTGTTTATTACAAAAAGTAATCTTAATTATCTAAAGAAACATTTACCATTAGAAAATTCCTTAATTTATATTTTATGGAGTAGTATTCTTTGTGGGGACACCACTATTCAGCCCTTGCTACTTAATATGAGAAATTTCTAAACAATCCCGAAGTTTTTTAATAAAACAAATTCAATGCATTTTATATGGCACTCCGTAATTAAGTGCAACTTTAGGTTATTTAAAAAGCATATTGTAGACCTGGGCCAACCCCTGCGGAGGGGGGGGGGGGCTTGGCCTACATCGATGTGTGTGTTTGTTGTGGGCTTGAACCACAGAACCCGCACGTGAGTGCGTTGGGGAGTGTTGTCGAGTAAGTGGATCGCCCACCGCTGCCTATAAAAGGTTAATCACGGACGCCCGAAACGTTGGTGCCAAAACAATGCCCCACGTTCTGATCCAGTAACCTTTTGTGGTTCGGGACATGGTACGGATTGAATCTTTGACCCAATCCGCCGCATGTAGCCCTCTACTCGGTCTCATTGTATTCCATTTAAACACGATTATTGGATGCACGCAACTTACATATTCAAGACCTTATTAGCGCACTAGTCCTAAAAGTTACTACAACATGGGTTTCTATTATTCACAAACAACTACCTGCCTAGAATTGTGATCACTGATATTAGTCAAATTAAAAAGTGCCTAAAGCCGGTTGCTCCTGATTAATCTGATTTTAAATATTCACATAATTTCCGGTCTTTATTTAAAGAGCAAACGAAACGCAATACAAAACATATATACAATATGCATATACAAAATATACATCATCCTTACCTTGTCGCTGCAAACAAAACAAATTGTTAGAAAAAAAATAAAAATAAAATGATACGCCTTCGATCGATCCCCGCTAAACAAATCAAACAACAATTAGTATTGATGAAGAAAGCGCCTCGTTAAAGCTTGATATACAAAATGCAAAAGAAGACGTTAGTAATACAAGCGACATTAAGACAACGAGAAAATGCGAAGGACAATAGTTAATGAAAATGAAAACAACCAAAAAGTGATGAATAATCCTACATATTTACATGAAGCAATTAAAAATGTGGGTTTCTACATTTTATTAGTTGAATGAAACTCGAATGGTTATTATCAAGTTAGAAAAAGCGAAAATAAGGTTTGGTGAGTAACCTCAGAGTATACCTTGATTTCGCTCGTTGATTTGATTTAAAAAGACGTATTAGAACTCGTATTTTGTGTTTTAGTTGAGAGAGTATGAGTGAGAGAGCAAGAGAGTATGCGAAGCCTAGCAACGTAAGCCGTGTCCCGAAAAATGCGTAGAGGGTATTTATAGGCGCAAAAAACCAAAACGAGCGATATACGCTCAAACTAAGCGTATATACGCTCAGAGGAGCGTATTACGCTGCTTGAGCGTATATACGCTCACTGAGCATATATAATGCTCAAGAGCATATATACGCTCGCCTGAGCATATATACGTCAGTTGGGCGTATATACGCTTGAAATTCGGAATCTTCCTTGATCTGAGCATTACGATCCAAGGAGCGATATACGCTCAATGGGGCGTATACGCTCAGTTCACGTATTCTCAATATATATCTCACATATTCTCAATATTATACGAAGATTTTCCGATTCTTTTTGGAATTTGCATGAACCTAGACACTTCTTATGCAAGAAATACGTTTCTAGAGGGTCTAGAATTTTCCAAGTATTTTTGGTATTTCTAAAGTATTTTCTGATTTTCTATGTATTTCTCGCGTATTTTGGTTTGTAAATATTTAAATTCATAGAAAATTATAGAAAAATCAAGAAAATAATCTAAAAATACTGGTGAACTCAGAAAAATGAGAAGGAATGCAATAAAAGTGAAAACATGAAAATCACCAATATAATTTATTTGAAAAATCCTAAAACCAAATAGAAAATTCTAAGAAATAAAAGAAATACTTTTTGCCTCTTATTGACTTGGGCACATGATTATGAGCTTGACTTCACATATTCGAGCTTTTCACGAGTTCAATGCGTCTTTTAGAAACAAATCGATCACGAACGTATATGTTTCATCATCGGTACTCATTTGGGAGACACCATTTAGTGTCTACACAATAGTTTGACCTCAAAAGTTGCACTTAATTACGAAGTGTCATATAAAAATGTCACCAGATTGTTAGAAATTCCCCACTTAATATAACAAAAATTTAGCGAGATATTTTCATCTTTGTCAATTTTTGGAAAAAAATAATGAAATACCAATGCTACTTGATCCAAGGATATTATATCTCGTTTTTAGAGTCTTTTTCTTATCTATTTTGGTCCTATTGAGTTTTTTCCACTTTGTTTTGATTTCATGTCCTCGATTTTTACTTCTAACCCTTTAAGTCTTTAACGGCTATTTGAAGCGTTTATGTCACAGTTTTCGCTTTTTTGGTGTGATTTTCATGTACTCTTTAATTTCACACAATTCGGATGGAGACGTAAGAACGTAGTTCTGGACCACTTTGATCGTGTATAGAAGTCATTTGAGACATCGATTTTGTGTGCAATCTTGGGTAGGGATGCTTATCGAGCGGGTCAGGCGCGAGCAGGGCACAACTCAACTTGACACATTAAAAATTATTGCCTATTTGACTCGACTCGTTGTTTGATAAGCTCATTAAATCTGTATTAGACTACCTGTGATCGATAGTGAGTGAGAGTGCTATCGACTTGTCCCGAAGACTGCAATATTTTTTGTTTATGAATCGAAATTCGACTTGAATTGCAAACTCGACTCGCTAGTCCGACTCGATCTAGGTCATTGGTTCCACCTCGGTTAATCACTATTCTATCACGACACCGATATTCAAGTCTTCATCGGTAAAGTCAGTCACTGATGAAGTCATGACTTGTGTTATGTTATATTACTCTTATACTTAATTTTTTACTTCGTTTATGGGTATTTTTTTTGTTAAATAAAATATTAAAAAATATGGGAAATTCTACCTGGTAGGTTTTAGACTTTTTTACGTGGTAAACCTTTTCCAAAAATCTCAACAAAACCTAATATAAAGACCTACCATAGATAATTCAAGTCGTTGTTGAAGAAGGGAGAATTCGAGGATGGGTTGCAATTCAAGGAAAAAGTAATTCGTGGAACCTAAAAGAATAAGTCTAAAATAGAAGGGTTACATAAATGAGGGAGAATATGATAAGCAAGTTACTTATTAGTGTGTTAATTAGATATTTAACGACTAAACATAACAATTCAACGCTTTTTAAACATTTTAGTTTACAATGTAGAAAAGTCCAAAACACATGCCTACCATATCCAATTCTTTTTGAAAAAGCTTACAATGTAGAAAAGTTTGAAACACGAACTTATTCGGTAGAATTTCCCAAATAAATATTATCGAGCTACTCGTAAGCTTAACAAGTCGAGTTGGGACTTGCCCGGCTTAACTCATTAACTTATCGAGTCATGCGAGCTCGAGTCGAACCATCTCGAGCCGATCTTTGACCGAATTGGTCACAAGCTGCTCGCGAACTTGACTATTCAATGAACACCTTAGTCTTGGGTAAATTTTCGTGCCTAAATTGCAAATGTTTGCAAGTCTTATCTCGAGATACAAATATTTATGTCTGAAATACAAATGTTTACGAAATTATCACTTGTGTCTGGGACAAACCCCAAAGGCTCATTAGGTTCGACACCTTGACTCGATACTTCTGAACTTAACCACTCAAAAGTCAAAACTCAAAACCGTGTTTGTGTTTAGTTTCAGACTTTCACTGCTAACCGCCGATACCCAAAACCCAATTGCTGAAGCTGAAGAAACTCAAAAATGGAAACCATCACAAACAAAAAACCCAAAATCATGGAGAATCGTTGTCAATTTTGGCTTCCCAAGAAGAGAAGATTCTGCTCYAATGCCCCTCTCAACCCTTCTTTGTAAGTCCATATCAATGTTATTCGATTTTTTTACTTTCAAGTTTTCAAGCTAATTCAAACACTACTATTAATCAACAAGTTTTCATCTTTCTTTCTTTTTTGCTAGATTCTGCGGTAATCATACCACAAGGTCCAATGTCAAGTGGGTTCCTTGCCCAATTGACCCATCACAGTAATCATCTCTAATCTCACATCCTTTATTTCATGCATTTGTAAATACTTGTTAATTCAATCGGGTTGCATTTGTTCCTGTAATTTTCTAAGTTTATGTTTGTTGTTTGATGAATTGTTGAAAGTTCTGTTCTTGAAGAAAATATGGAGGCACATGTGAAGAAATGCCCATTATTGAAACAATCACAGTTGTTGTCACTACAGCCTTATTATCAGAAGGGCATTAATCAAGGCACTGATGATTCTGAACCGAATTCTGAGGCATTTGATGCTGTTTTTACTTCTGAAATGAAGAGGAATTGGGTTCATAATTTGACTGTTCCTCAGTATTATGAGTTACTTGCCAAGATTCGTGCTCTTCATGGTTCTATTTGTAAGGATATAGAGTATTCTTATGCAATGCCTCATGCTTGTGATGTCTGGATTAAGCGCCAAATCGATCGGTATGTCCTTGGCATCTCTATGTGTTGTTTAGATTGGTTTTTCAATTTTGGTGCTTTTTTTTTTTTTTTTTTTTGTGTTAATTGAAGTGATTTAAAAATCTAAACAATGTTTAGCTTGGTTTTAAGACAGGAAATTTAAAAAATTTATATGCTTTGCAGTTTTTGTGTTTGGTCAATACAAGAATGTAAATATGTAATGCAGTTTCCATGTAGGATAGACTTTTAGGCAACTAGCTTTGCACTTAGAATTTAGAAAGATTAGGAATGAGGGGTGGTGGTGAAATTCTTTTGAAAATATTAGGAATGATGAATCCGAAAAAATGATTGAAATATGGCTATGTATTAAGTATTCTGTTAAGGCTATGCACCAGCACTTGACCTCGGACGTGAGCAGGAAAGTAACTTTGGATGGAGCTATATGCCTATACGGGGGCACACTCAGCATACCTAATCAGCGTCTTATCTGCTGGTTATTGGGCCTATTGGCCGTCTTCAGTAGGTTAAGGGTGGAGAGAATGTGTGATTGACTGATTGTAGGGAAGTGAACTGTTTGATATGTGCTGATGGTGTGGAAGACCAGGCTCATCTGTTCTTTGATTGTCATTATAGCTACTCAGTGATGCTGACTATAATATCTTAGGCTGACATTGGTGCAGGGACACCAACTGTCTTTATGCTTTGGTGTATGAGACCGGAAGCATTAGGAATGGCTGCTTATGGATTCGTGAGGTAATTTCTGCTGTTAGTAGAGTTCAAAGAACTTTTGYTATCGATAGAATTAATGGTGTGAAATTGATCCATAATGAACACGGAAATTTTCAAATCCAACAATAAAGTCAAAGTTGGGGTTTTGTGTTTAGGGGTTTTGGATTTCGATTTGAAAAACAAGCAATAAGATRATATGAACTTGATTTCAATCAACACATAGTAACATCAATCAAGAGCTAAACTCACTAATAATAACACTAATGATTAGAAAAGTTTAATACTTTAATTCACTACATTTTAGGTTAATTTCATAAAGAATTTTGATTTTCACGCACTAAGGGATTTTCTAAGAATAAAGGAGAGAGCTAAATTCAATATCATTCAACAAGTAAAGGTTGATTGCAAAGTAGCTTACGTTAGGTTATTTATAAGCCTTGAAACTATCCCTAAACAATAAGCTAATCTTAGCGCTTAATATGTCAGAGCAATGACCAAGATTAATTGCAAGTAGAGAAACATTGAATTGGCTGAAAACAGAGGAGCTCCAAAAGGATGCTTGGTGCCTGAGCACCAAGATTAAGTGTGGACTGTCAATATCAGTTTGAGGTGTATTTCAAGCATGAAATTGAAGCAGAATGTAGGGGTGGGGGCCTAACATATTTTGCAAGACTTATACTTGTTTAGGTTCAATATTAGAAAATGGAAGGGAAAAGGAAGAAAGAAAGGAAGGAGGAAAGGAATAGAAATTAAACTTTATTTCCCATGTTGGTTTAAATGGAGGAAGTGAAAAGAATCCATTGTTTGGTTAGACATTAGTATAGGAAGGGAGAGAAAGGAAGGGAAATAAGTTTATTTTCTATGTTGGTTAGAATTAATAAAGAAGGGAAGGGAAAGAAATAAAATTAAGTAATTTCTCTTTCCTCCCAATACCCCAATTTGGGAGGAATGGAAGGGAAGAAATTGTAAAGAAACTTTCCTGCAATTCCTACCAATTTCTTTCCTTTCCCACTTTATTTTTTTAACCAATGACGAAAAATGTATGTTCTTCCACTCCCTTCTTTTCCCCCCATTCCTCACCGTAAGGTGGGCTTTTGTAAGGGGGAATGAGCGGCCAACTAAATCAATCTAAATTAAGCTAAAACAGCCCCAAAGCTTATGCACTTAACTCATGATCATTTTACTCATGATTCCAAGCTTAATTCCACCTACCAATGACTTTTCCTTACAAGCTCAAAATTAACACAAGGATTAGGACAAGAGCAATCAAATTGGATCATAAAACTTCGATGCTCATGCACGATAAACTAGGTGTTTGTCTTATTTACAGTAGGTGTGGGAATCTACATGTGTATGATCTCTAAGTTTGTGTTCTTCCAATTGTGATAAGCCCTCATGAACCTTCTAAGAGTTATTGTAAGGACATCAGGCACTTTAGCTTGTATAAGAGTGTTAATAAATTTCACTTGCTGATTAAAGAAAGGAAAAGTTTTTATTTGCATGATTTTAAGACAGGAAAATCAAAAGTTTTGTATGTGCTTTTGCAGTTTGGTGTTGGTCAGTTATTACAGTTTCTATTTAAGATAAACTTTAAGGCAAAYAGCTCCACTTATAGGATTAAGGCTTTTATTGATSGATAAATTTGAGGCAATTAGCTTTGCACTTAGAAACATAGGAATGAGGGTTGGTGGTGAAATTTCTTTGGTCAGCAATATTAGAAATGAAGAATTCGAAAAAAGGATTGAAATWTGAAACTTTTTATGTTTTCAAATGCCTATGGATTGTATTTCTAAGGTAGCAGTGTGTTAGTAAAAAAATTAACAGCCAAATTGAATTGATTTTTGAGCTCTTTATAGGAAGTTGCCATACCAAGAGAAGCATGTCTTGCAACAAGCGTCGATTCTTGGGAATATGGAAAATATTGGGGTCTTGCATAGTTCATCTCAAGCTTTGTCGGATGGAGAATGCGACCATACCAAATTGCATCACTGTGAAGATGAYATATCTTCTGTTGTTGAGTTTGGAGCTGGGAGGGGTTACTTAACACAAATACTAGCTGATTGCTATGGGATTAAGAAGGTTTACTTGGTTGAGCGCAAGTCGTACAAACTGAAGGTGAGAGTTGTCTGAAAGAATCAGTTTTCCAAGACTCAACAGAATTTTCTGCCAAATGAGATGTGCAAATCTGGTAAATGTAATCGATGTCCAATGAAAATTTTAGATCTGATATTAACATTGATAAGTCTTTCATTTTAGGCTGATCGAAGTTTGAGACAGATAGAGAACTTGGCTTTGGAGCGCTTAAGAATTGACAGTAAGGTCTTTCTGGAACCTTGTGTTTGGGTTGTTTGAGGCTTGTMTAGTTTATCCTTTTGTGAGCTGTTATATGATAGTTGTGTATGATGGGATGTGGTATCAATCACTATTCAATTTTATGACCTTTATGCATACAAACAATACTGTTTACAAGACGATTAGATGTGTTTACTTAAACATAACTGCCTTAACTTCTTCTCTAGCTCTGAACAGTGGGATGCTTTATTCTTTCACCATGTATGGTATTAATCACCATTCAATTTTACGACCTTTATGGCTTTGGCATACACACAACACTGGTTACAAGACGATTAGATGGTAAACATGAACGACCTTGACTTGAACTCTAGCTCTGAACAGTGGGATGCTTTATTCCTGCACTATGCAAATGAACAATCCATATCTCTCCTCTTCTTATAGATTTCATCGATATAATGCTGTAGTCTGTAGATGTTTATGGCAATTAGGACTCCAGTTTTTCAGTTGCTATGGATTGATGTTCCTGAAGAATTTGAGTTACATCTAAAGCTATTTTGAAATGCTAACTATGTGTAATAGCTTTCCGAACCATCAAGTTGAAGCTGCTCAATTTTTGTTATTTGTTGTTGAAAAATTCATATTATATTGGAGACTTTTGCTTGTGATTTTTAATTTAATTGCCTCATGATTCACATCGGTGATCATTGATGCAGTTGAAGATCTGAATCTGAATGCTGTCGAGTCTTTGAAAGGAATACCTTACTTGGCGATTGGTAAACATCTATGCGGACCTGCCACAGGTACATTGATTTTTTTCGAAACTGCTAGTAATATGGATATTTTAGACATCAGTGGGCCTTCTTGTGTAGCAAACTAGTAATTTYGGAGGAATGTCCAATTTGAGTAATTGAACTCCACTGAGGTTACGTGTATGACAACTTGCAGATTTGACACTCAGATGTTGTCTTGGTGAACACGGTGGTCAAGATAATGGGAAAGAGCAGAGTGTTCATCACCATCTCAGAAGCATCGCTGTGGCGACCTGTTGTCATCATTGCTGCCAATGGAAACACTACACAAGTAACTTAATCTGCTGCCAATCGCTAAAAACGAGCCAGTTTGTTCTTACTGCGTTTTTAGCTATTCCACCCACCCCACCCCTCAAAGCCTTAAACTTATTGCTTTGGCCTTTTCTCATACTCGCAGATAAAGAATACTTAAAGGACWTGGGAGTTACTAAAGAAGTTTTCCATGCTATGACTTGGTTTACCAGTTGGGCAGTTGATGCAGATCATGGATCAGATTTCTCTGATGATGGGTTTTTACAATCTCCAATGCCACCATGGTAACCTTTTCTTATCTTTTTTTAATCTTCTCTGCATAYTGTTCACAAGGGACTTCGTGCCTGTTCTTACATTGCATTTGTTTTACTCAGAGTAGGAGCCAGTTTCTTTTAATTATTCAGTTTTCGAAAATAAGAAATAAATCAATCCAATAGTTAAAAAAAACTCGTTTGTGTATGGATAATTAGTTCAATCAGAAATGTCCAAGTGAAAACTTTAGGCTTCAAAACATTCCATTTTCTCTTCTTCTTTTTTTGATGTTATTTCTCTGTTTTCATAGTGGTAAAGATGAACCTGACAAAGATGCTATAGGAGTTGAAGAAATTATACGGAACACAAAACCTGTAGACAGAGCAGCATTGGGTTTCATGTGTAAGGATATCATTGACATGGGAAGGTTGATGTGGATACGGGAACGCGGACTGGAAGCTAAACTAATGAAGTATGTTCCATCAGATATATCCCCTGAAAATCGATTACTGATTGCAAAGGCAGCAGCCCCAACCATCTTTACACCAACTAGCTAAGAGTGCTCGAGGAAAGAAGATATCATTCATAAATTGCTATTAGTCCATGTGATACTCGTGTATTACACAAAGTGCRATTGACAGGGCCAAGAAAGTGAAATTGCGGCTCATCAAGATTGTGTTTTTGAGGGAATCATGACATTGTCACTCTACAACACTTCRCATTTGAAAGCATTCGTTAATGTTGAAGGARTACAAAAGCCAGATTACTTGTTATCACAAGACTGCATGATGCTAATTCACTCGATTATAAATGTAATCATGTATAATCTCATACATTGTGTTGCAGGTTACTGAAATGAGAGGAATATAATACAGGGCTTCAATGCATCCATTTTTGAAATCCACTTTTTATAAATTTATTATTTCGTTCTTTCTTTGAAGTATTTTGTTAATTCATCTCAGCTTTTCACAAGTGTTTAGTGGTAGTCAAAAATTGGTGGAACACAAATTGTTTTCTCGAGGAAAGAAGATTCTGTATACCCTCCAGAATCAGACAACAGGACAATACCACATCATACACACTTGCATTATCAGATTCTTTATGTTAACAATACATGTTTGTACACTTTATTATGCAAATCAGTTTATTAATGAAATCATAATCGTAAATCTATTTATAAGCTCGAGTCAAAAAAAATAAAAATAAAATAATTTGATAAGCTACTTTAGTAACTGATGCATCGGTTAGGGTAGATTTAACCATTACACCGATCGCGACATCAAAAACAGCATTGGTCGATTTTGTCCATATTCAGGTCCAGGTTCCTTTTTATTACCAGTGTGAACAGAAAATGACAAGGAATCAAGTTTTTTTAAAAATGGCAGATGCGCGGGAATCGAACCCCGTGCCTCTCGCATGCAAGCGAGCGCTCTCCATTTTGAGCTACATCCCAATTATGAACAACTTTCCATGATAATAAAAAGAATAGTTTATCAAAAGCAGGATAATTTAACGCAGGATTTACTTTAAAGAAACAAATTAAACTTTGAAAGTTGAATTCTTTATACTCCGTACAACAACTCGTAAATATTCAAGTACAATTTTGCGCCAAAAGGAGTTTGCTGTTGCTAAGTCGTTGCGGTCCGTCTTAGCGTATTACAATTTGGATTAGCTTAACGAAGTTATTAAATACATGGAACGCAAAGCGATATACAATCACCAACGACACCACAACTCCTTCTACCATAGCAAGCTTACGAATTGCTACTCAATTCACCATATAATATATGGATACCTCAAAACCCATACCATCACCGGCACAATCATAATTCTGCCACCGTAGGCCGTTGCGACTACGGTTTCGACATTTTCTCCCTCCCTCTCGACAGCCCCTCCTCCGCCAATGAGCACCGTCTCACTGACGGCGTATCTATCAACTTTAACGGCCAATTCATCGACGACAACCAGTCTCTTGTATTCATMTCCGAGCGAGCTGGGGCACCCCGGGTCTACCTGACCCGGCCCAAYGGCCTGCCTAAGGAACTTCCCTCTGCCCCGGGCAGCCTGTTCCATGACCGYCCCGTTGTCCACAACAACCGTCTCTTCTTCGTCTCAGCTCATGAGCCTGCTGATTTGTTGTACAAGAGCTGGTCAGCTGTTTACTCTGTTTTACTTGACGAACAAGAAAATGATCACACTGATAAGATCATTCGGTTGACRCCATACGGTGTCGCCGATTTTAGCCCYGCAGTTTCCCCTTCTGGAGACTACGTTGCTGTCGCCTCCCAYGGGTCGAAACCATGGGGAGGCGAGTTYCACGARCTCGATACCGAGATAGTAGTGTTCCCTGTAGCCGACCCCACTAAACGAACCGTGTTGGCCAACCGGGGCGGTTGGCCAACATGGTCGGGAGAKTCAACGGTCTACTTCCATCGACAATCWGAAGAYGGTTGGTGGAGCATTTAYCGGGTTRATTTCCCGGTAAATGACACTCCACCAACCCGGGTTACTCCCTCGGGAGTCCATGCTTTTACCCCTGCTGCAGGCCATGGCGATAATTCAACAATTATCGCTGTGGCTACTCGCAGGAAGGGTAAAACTCACCGCCACATTGAGCTCTTCGATGTGGAGTCARGTGAAYTCAAGCYTRTTACCGAGGGAGTAAACCCGAATGTGCATCACTACAACCCGTTTATCTCYCCTGGGTCAAAGCTCCTCGGTTACCACCGATTTCGAGGCGAATCAAATAAGAAAGAATTAATCCCCAACCTTGAGCCAGTTCAATCTCCATTTAAGTCATTGAAAATGKTGCGAAGCAATGGTTTCTTTCCATCTTTCTCCCCTAAGGCTGACCTCGTGGCATACAATACTAATTCTGACTTCGCTGGGTTGAAGGTGATGAAATCCGACGGTTCAAAATGTTGGACTCTAATCAAAGGGCAGGTGGCCTTTTGCAATTCTTGGGCCCCAAATAAGGACAAACACGTGATTTTCACGTCGTTGGGGCCCATCTTTCAGTCACCCCGAACAACCGTGCAGGTTGCTCGGGTAGAGTTTGATAGTTCCAGCCTYGATCCTMGCCGTACAGATGTCACTAACGTAGATATCAAGATCATGACAAACGAAGACACGGGGAATAACGCATTTCCCTCGTGTTCACCTGATGGTAAATTTGTTGTGTTTAGGTCCGGTAGATCAGGTCATAAGAATCTATACATTATGGATGYCGAAAGTGGAGAACTTAAYGGAATCCGTCAATTAACGGATGGTCCATGGATCGACACAATGCCGTGCTGGTCGCCGGATGGGGGGCTTATTGCCTTTTCGTCAAATCGGCATGATGTCGATAATCCTGTCACATTTGGGTTATACTTAGTYCGGCCAGATGGGTCGGATCTGAGAAGGGTCCAAATAGAAGGTTCAAGTGACGTGTCAATCGAGAGGATAAACCACGTGTGTTTTAGTCCTAACGGAGAGTGGATGTTGTTTACGGCTAGCATGGGTGGGGTCACGGCGGAGCCAGTGAGCTTTCCTAATCAATTTCAGCCGTACGGTGATCTATTTATMGTCAAGGTGGACGGGAGTGGATTAAGAAGGCTGACGTGGAATGGGTACGAGAATGGGACACCAACGTGGCATTCCGCGTGTGAACTTGACGTGGATATCGAACACTTGTCGTTGGATGGAGATGCTGAGGTGGATGGTGATGAGCTCAAAGGTCAATTTGCGGAGCCATTGTGGATAACTTGTGATATCTAGTTATCTAAATGGAAATCGATAAAAAGATGAATGACAATAATAGCCAGAATGTATGTGTGTGAGTTTTTCTCTTAATTTTGCAGCATGTAGAGCTTTGAT
>SNQN01009159.1:0-26384 GCA_008642245.1 Bassia scoparia
TTGCCATACATTTTAAATTACTCCTTCGTTCCACTAAGTTCGTGAGCCCATAAGGAAAAATGACACTATAACTGTAGTCGTGGAGAAATATTCGGAACTTCCTCGTCATATAGCGGAAGAGGGAATCAGACGGTCAAGTGGAAGATTGATTAGCAGACTCACAGTTAACTATACATAGTAGTGTTAATCAGTTAAATCCAACTTTTGGGTTATACACTTATTCTTTACTCCATTGTGAAATTAGAAAAATCAATTTTGTTAAACGCTTTGTAATAGTTTGAAAGTCTCGCATAGGCAGAGCGTTAAGTTATAGTTGGTATGTGTCGAGGAAATCTTAGGTGGAAAATATGAGTAATTAACATCGATTGCTCTAATCATTGCTGTTGTATATTGTTAAATAACATTAAATGTTGGTAGAGAATTTTAGAAGTTTTTCTTGTATTTTTAATCTTTTTTACATTCAGAATTAACAAAATTAAATTTTTATAAATTCATTATAAATGTCTCTGCTCGTCACAGGATTTCTCTGACTCCTCTTTTACAAAATTGAGGTTTTCTAAGTTTCCAAAACTTCGGTTTTGAGATAACGTGATGAGCGTTAGAAGGCTCAATCCATTTAGTCTACAAGTTGTGCAGGATGTATCACCTCTGTTTCTCTTTTATTAGTTATTACTCATCCACACCATTGCTGCTCCACTCCGCGCCCTTGGATAATCAATGTTTTAATTAGCTATTGAGATAAGCCTACGCTCGTCTCACTAATTGCAAAATTGGAAGTAAATTTATATGCGTTTGATAATCGAGGTTAAGTCACCATTGTTATCAGGTATAGTTAGCCTATAATGAAGTTGAATTTAAGGGCAATGTGTAATGATTACGGGTGTATAGGAAAGTAGTAAATTCATCATATCTCATGTTGCAGGAAAGAAATTGCCGACAGCTCACTCTCAGCTTTTTGATTTTTATACAAGTGTGACCGTTCGATCAATGTGTGTTTTTTCTTGATAGACGGGGGGTACGGTGGCTGCTCGATCGGCGAACTCTGGTATCTCTCTTTATCCATAAAGATACACTCGCTAAGATTAAAATTGTCGTTTTTGGGATCGTAAGTCAAGGCTAAGATAAAGTATTGACGTTGGAAATTAACGATGGTAGAATGAAAACAGAAGCTTAATAAGACACCAACAAGATTGCAACAGATGCAAATACCATTTCTCTCTCGAGTTAACAACATAGTAATCCTTTTAATGTAGGGTAGGCTTACAATTCGGCTGTCTTACGGTTAGTTTGGAGACAGGTCAATTATGTATTTTAATAGTTGACAGCCCAAGGGTATTCGCCTACAGCACATAAGTTTGACTGTATGCATCAAGCTGTTCTTACGTTTGCTCTAATTTATTTTAGTGATGCAATGTGATTATGGTTTTAAACTAGAATAGGATTGGATTGGTTAAATTGTGAATAGTTTCAATTGTAAAACTCATTGAAGCTCATGGTTCAAGCTGTTATGAGGATGCAAAAAAGATAAAAAGCACATACTAAAAAAAAATCCTCTCCATGTGATTAGTGTGATAATTTGTGAAATGCATTTGGATTTTCATCAAAGTATATGTGGACCTAGCACTGTTACCTTGATTACTTACAACCTGTTTATTACTATTGTTATATTATGCCTGTATTCTCTCGCCTTACTTCACAACTCCTATCCGTCCGCCTCACTTCATCTCCACGCTGTGTATTTTTTTCTTGGAACAGTATCGCTCCTTCTATTTCTCAAGGCAGCAAAATCATCGGGTCTCTCAATACTGTACACAACTTGCGCACATCTCTCTCCTTCCAACGCCAGTAATGCAATTTTTAAAAATCATTGGAATTTAGGGAGACACCAAGTCGTGACAGTATAATGGGATTGTAATACCTTGTATCAAAATGAACAAGCCACTGAATGTACACTAGTGACTTGAAGATAGAGTTAGAACTATAGAGAAAGCGTCACTACTACTTCTATCGCTATATATTTAATGTTGTCAACACTCGCGCTGCGTTTACACGTCAATGATTTAAAGCAAAGAAGGGTGGTGGTAGTGATCCTTAGACTCTTAAATCAAATGTTAATCCTCAGTAAATTACAAGCACAGTAGATTATTGTAGGTGATCTAGGATATACATTGAGAAATAATTGCGCTTTACTTATCTCCGTAATAAGATGGGTATATGCGGTTACTTCCGTTGTTGTTCAATTACCCGAGTACTTGGATTAATTTGAGCTCGTTTTTAGTAGGTAAACTGCTCTCTACAATACGTTAATAAAGATCCTATATACTGTTTATAATTGTGATCGTGAGGGAGTTGAATATTGTTTATAAGGATGAATAGTATGATAAACTTCAGGGTGATAGAATGTGAGGATGCAAATAGACGTTCAATAAGATTATCCAAGGGTCGACATAATACATGTCATAAATGATTTCAAGCTCCTAAATTGTTGGAACCAAGATGGAAGGGATTGGAATAGTATTGGAAAATATGCAAATTTTCGCAATGTTAGAGCTGAGAAATCTGAAATATGATCCTGGTATTGGAAGGGTAATGCTGTTGTCATTACTTATTATTTATATTATGAGACCGAGAAGAATATAGATTTAGATTAGTTGGCCTCCTATGGATATTATTAAGTTTGTTGGAATTTATATAAGGTATAGTTAGGTAGTTATTAATTATGATATTGAAGTCTGATTTGTTTAGGATAATATCTAGAAGGTTAGTTTATGATTAGTTGGTAAGCTGCCCGTGTGTGATTAGAATATTTCTAGGATAGTGTGTTTAGTTACGGATATATTTTTTTGCGATAGAGATTTCATATCTTTCATAAACTGCATTAATAGTTGGGTTTATTATAAATTTTGGGCTGTATTTCGGGAATAAGGAATTGAAACAATTGAGAGAATTATCGTGTTAAATAATTCTTTTGTTATTCAGAGAAAAACTTTGTGCACGTTTTTGTGGATTCTCTCTATGAGATGTATTGTGTGGCGCATCTTTACACCTTTTGATTCAGAGACTACTAGGGCGCGCTTTATGTTAATGAAACTTTTCAGCAGCGTGATATGGTTCCAACTTGGTAGAGGGATTAAGTCTTCGAGTCCTTTAAGAGTGAAGTTTTTTGGTGGGAGTTTTTCAAAAACTAATCAAACACTCGTTCGGCGTCGTTTCTTGGATTTTTTGTTGAAGGGAAACTTTCTTGGAAAGTCCACATAATCTTGGAATCATCCAAGTAGTACTCAACGATCTCTTGAGGGAGTCTACACGTTTTTGAACCAACTTTAGAGTCTACTAAGTTGACTTCATTTTTTTATCATGGATTAACGAGTTTTGATGAGCTTAGCCAGGCTATTGCTAGTTCCATACCGCCGAGAGTAGTAAATCCACCTCGTATGAAATCTCACGAAAGTATCAATAGTTTAGATAAGGGGCTACGGAATTGGGAATCAGAAAATTGTGATAAATAAGTCGATACCATGACAAGCGCGATTCAGGGTACTTTGATTGAACAAAGTGTCTTCGGATGATGATAGCGATTGTATTGGGAGAAGCGGTAGTAACGGTCCAATACTCGTCATATATGACCTCGATCGGGCAGAAATATTATAACGATCAATGTATGGGGTAAAATATATTCAGCATTATGAACTTTAGTGATAGGAGTAATCCTTCCTCGAGGCCCGAACAAGATCAACTAAAATTGCGGTAGAACAGCATCACTACGAAAGTCACTTTACTGGGAGTGAGCTTGTTGAAATGAACAATATGAGTAGAATTGGTGGGCTTAAGCGAAGGGGCTGACAGCGAGTTAGCATTCTAATATTCTCGAGGGAAAGCATTGCAATTGCCTGGTGACGGCTTTTGCGGAGCGGTGCGATGAATTTATCGTCATCACAGGAGCAATAACGTCAACTCTGTCTCTATGTGAAGCAATTAAAGGAGGAATAGTGCATTCACAAAGTTCTGTTCCTAGGCACAGATTTCGAGACACCAAATTGTTCAATCCTATGGAGTTAAGATGATATTTCTTTATTACGATTTAAGGCCAACTAGTTTCGCGCCTGAATACATGCGAGGGGAACTTTTTCTAGATTAGAGCAATATCACGTTTAAATCACTCTACTTTTGAGTTGACATTGCGGATGTAAGGATGTCAAGCGCATAAGAAGAATGGCATAAACGTTTTCTATAACCAGAGGAAATGAGAAAACGTGCAGGGATATCAAATCAAACGGTGACTTCTATGGCGGCCGGGTTTGATTGTAACTTTCTGAGGACATATGCTGTCATAGAAGAGGACAGAGTGACTAAGAAAACAGAAAATCAGTGGTACAATAATAGTAAACGAACCTCATTGGGATAGAGAGAGGGTAAATGTATCACACATACCTTACGATCTCGCTATGTTTAGTGGTCTCTAGATGGGCTATACTCCACACGCTGAGTTCAATAGGGGAATTGTGCCATCCCATTCCTTAAGGCCAACACTGATATAGAGGATGACGACAGTACATGATTTCAATTGCATGGACGAGGTCATCGGGGAGTTGAAGATAAGACTTTCCCATACAAAGTGGTTCTTGGGGTTGCTTGTCGTGACATACACAATAATTTCAAAGATGCTGATAATTTGGACCAAAAAACCCTGCAAGACAGTCAGTGGGCTCCAACGGGCATAGAATAGTTAGAAATCAATAGAATTCTAGGATGGGCTTACGCATGACGACGACGAATCACACTAAGACATGCTCGTGTTACATACGGCTGAATGTCTTGCACCTCAAACAACGAGATAGAGAGGAGCTGACCGATCTTTGACTTAACGATGATAGGGAGGGGGTCGTAGCGGTTGAACGAGTTTCAATATAGGATAAAAGAAATGTAAGGTGGATTATCGATATGGCTCATGCACAAACATTTGCGTCACAAGCTATGGTTGATAACTAATCTTGTAACACAGGCGTAGATACCTAAGGATCCTACGAATCTATTAGAGGTCGCGCGCTGGAAATTCAACTGAGCGACTCATAGGTGCGGGAACGAGAACAAGTTTTTGTTAGGTTTTTCAGATGTGGTTTCTTTAGTCATCTGAATGGTGTAATATTTGTAAGATGTTTTCACCTCACTGCACATCGCTTACACTTCTTTCTGGCGATAATCGGAGTATTTCTAGTCGCAAAGATGTTATACATGAAGAGTCTTGTCCAACCATTAATTGTTTCACAAGAGTGGCAAAGAAATTCGAGTTGAATCACCCCGCTTTTTATAGGCAAACACCATACCATGGGAATATCAAGTGCTTCTTGAGTCAGAACAAGGTTATCTTCTGGTTTCATGTTCAAAAGGACATGTTATCTGTGGTAAGTATATGATCCCAAAAGCAAACAGGTGGACTCACCAATCAAATATCCAAGTAAATTTGTATTATGATGTTTCTGGCATATACCACACCTGATTCATAAATGTGAGGATCAAATTTTTTCGAAGAGGGAGAGAATGATGAAGGATGCAATGCAACGTTCAAAATGATTACCAAGGGTCACAATATCATTCATAATTATACAATTTCTTAAGCTCTCCTAATTTGTTTGGAAAGAAGATGAAAAAAATGTTGGAATATAGGATTAATTAAAGGGACCGCTAGGAAAACTGGAATTCTTCGATAGAAGGGAAGAAATCTGGAACATCTGGTTGGCACAGGATTTATAAATTTTATAGAGTAGTATTTTATTTTATAGTATTTATTTAGTCCGAATTATTCACTATGATTAGATTTAGTTGTTAGCGCATATCTTGATTAGTATTTCTGGGGATAATTAATCTAAATTAGATTAAGAGGTGAAATTTAATTCAATTTATGAATTTTTTTGATGTGAGAGACGATAATATAGGTTAATTGATTAGTCATATAAATTCTGTGATGGGAAGATTAGATATAATTGTAGGATAAGGTTTAGTTGAGGTATATGTTTGGATTAACGATTGAAATATCTTTTTTCAATTATAATTCACCTCTAATTATTTATTTAGATAATAATAATTCTGTATTTATAAATGGCTTTTCGATATTTTCCACATAAAATTAAGATCTATATCGAGTTAGGGTATACTCAATGTCTGTGCTTTGAGATATATTTAACGGTCAGGTAGAAAACCTTGTGAGGTTGAATTTGCTCGAGTTGGTCTCGTGAATAGACACTTTAGAATGTCTAGACTAACTAGGTCGCTTGTTCTTGAAGGGGGCTGGTTACACTGGTGAGTTATATATCTTCTGCAGTACTTTTAAAAGATTCGAAGTTATTTTTGTTTTCATAACACTCATTATCTACATCACTATCTCCGTTCAGTGTGGTCGTTTCTTTGATTTTTAGAAGGACCTTTCTTTGAAACCAGTCATCAAGTGATAGAGGTAAAAAAATTTAATGGAACCAAAACTCTAATACATAGAAATAGAGTTCGCCAAAGGTAGTTTTGACAGAGGTATTAGTTCATCTCTTCTGCGAGATCTACACACAATAATATTTGTGTCCGCACTTCCCTCTATCATATTTCATGAACAGTGTCCCTTACACCTGTTCTAATTCTAGGGCCCTATTTGTCACAAAAAGTTCTAATTTGATACGATTTGGATTGAACTGGTATGTGTTTCTGGGCGAAAGCCAGTACAATTCGTATTAAGATTTACGTTCCAATGATTTTCAAAGGTTTATTTAGATTAAAGAGTGGTAATCCAAACGAGCAAACGGAACAACAAGACAAACGAAGCTGAACATCAGAAGATAACGGAAACTTCATACTTGGTACAAGCCACAATAGTTAAAGTCACCTTAATGTTATGTACGATTATCCGATCACATTTCTCTCCCTCAGGCTTGCTGCATATGTTGTATCCCAATAAAACTAAGTTTGCAAAGTAATTATCTTCATTAAATTTTCCGTATCTTGTCGATAATTTCAACAGAAAGTTGTCATGTTGTATAATTCAATATAAAGGCATCTTTTTTTTTTTAATTTTTTCTTATTTTATTTTTGTTGCAAAAGTTGAGGAAATAAGTTGAGGGCTTCTTAAAGCTAAAGTAAGAGAACATGTTTTAAGCTCTCGGACTATAGCTCATATGTATGAACTCAATAGTAAAGAACTTGTGCTTTTGTGTTTTTTTCTGCCAGAAGATCAATATGCTCTTTAACCGTGGAGAGAGTTAGTGGTGGTGGTAGGTGAGTGGAAGAAGAGATAGACACGACTGTGCCTATATTAATATAGTATACCTCATGATTCTATTAACATCACCACGAAGGTGAATGTGTTGGACCTTTGGTCAAGGAAAGGAAGCTCGCCGAATAAGCTTGCTTATGGGCGGTAACTAAGAGTGTTTTATGCCAATTCAAGGCAAGGGTCTAAAGAGACGAAGAGCAGTTAAGAATTTAGTTTGGTGATGATAACGGGAAAGTATTTATCCGTGACATTGCTTTTGTTGGAACTGAGATTTCGTGATCTCTATAAGGACGGAATTAAAAGAAGAGTCGAACAATGAAAAATATAAGAGACCCTGTTCCAAGGTTTAAAGGCAATATACACATATTGTCATCTATATTATCCATGCTTAAGCCATAATATCTTTTGCATTGAGTGAATAAGGGTAGGTCCTTTTAAAAAATATTTTTGAGAAATTAATCCGTGGCCTTATTTACAATGGCATCCTCATGTGGTAAAGAGACAACACTTGGGAGGTTAAATGGTGTGTATTGTATTCCGCCTATTCGGGCGCATACCCAGTTGGTCTAGGGGTGCGGAAAGGAGACGACAATTTTGGGACGACTTTTGAAATGAACGACGTGGTAACAGTTCAGGTGTTTCCACCACCAGAAAAAAGTTATACATTGGTGGCGCATAAGCTCTGTGTGGTGGTTCTGCCTTGGTTGGGAGTGGTGTGATTAGTCGTGGAATTGGCGCTTTTGAGATGTTGTCCAAATACCAAACATTGGAGGTGATTTTGGGGATACCGGGGCAACGAAGAGTAGACCATTCATAACAACTCAATAAGGAAACTTTAGTGCACTAGTTTATTACTTTTCAATCATACTACAGAGCATATTACATGAATATTCCTAAAAATAAACTTTAAAGTTACAATTCTTTAATCTTCATGTAATTTCCGAGAACTAAATCTTCCTTTAACTACTTCAATATATAGCACAGCTGCTTCTTCTTTGAATTGTCTTCGAAGGAATCATACTTCATGTCTTGGAATCAATCTAATACTAGCACTACAACAATGTAACATTCACTCAAAGATATATGACTGTTTTCAGCATAACAATCAAGGAAACAGCTCATACTGGTTTTGTATCCAGTGAATGAGCTTTTCATGTAATCAGCTGTTCCCTGTAACGAACAATTAGTTTCAAGTATCACAATAAATATTACGTTTAACTTGTCTGAGGAAACAAGTATCCCAAACCAGCTGGTTCCCAGAACCAACTATATTCATACTTGATCATCCTGTTTCCTGTAATGGTTTGTCATCATTAAAAACTTAAGGGACTCAACATTGAGTAATTAGGACTGTCATTTTCAAGTCTCTCTAGGAATTATAAGAGACCTGTACCATTTTCAAGATAGTCCTTAATCTTGATTTAGGACTTTCATTCTCAAGTCTCTATAGACATTAAAACAGACCTATGCCTTTTTCAAGATAGTCCTGAATCTTGAGTTAGGACTATCATTTTKAAGTCACTGTTGCTCTCCTAAAAATCCAAGGCCAGCTGTAAGTAGAAGAATCGCCCAAGTATCCAAGCGCTTCATAGGGTATATAGCTGCATAGGGTGCGGTAACAGCACTACCGTAAAAAACCCGTTTGCATCGCCTTTGGCCCGTCGTGATAGCCCCCAACGGAAAAGGTATCATATCTAATGTGTCGCRTCTAGAGGCGACGCATTAGGTATATTTATGCATCGCCTCCTATATAAGAGGCAACACGATAGGTCATTTTCTATGCATTGTGATAGSTAGCATATGCGTCGCCTCTAATGTAAGAGGCGACACAATAGGTAGCATATGCGTCGCCTATAATGTATTAGGCAATGCGATAGGATGCTGTAGATACCTACATATGTCCCTAGCCCAAAARGGCAAATAATAAGACACCCCTCGCAACACACAAGTCAAATCGAGAGAGCTAGGACCTTAATAGGCCCTAAAAAAAYGCAAATTCCCTAGCACCGAACACCTCTCCCAAGTATTTAGCACCTCAAAAAGTAAGTTTTACTTTTCAAATAATTTTCACTTTTTTAAAAAAACAATTTTTCTACAAATTTTCGGAATTGTTCTGAATTTTATAAGCATTTTTGGCAATTTTCGGAATTTTCAACAATTTAATTAATATGGCGATAATTATTTAAATTATGAAAACAATTCCAAAATTCACGAAATTTTAACACAACACGCTATATTTCGCAACGAAATTTTACATATTTTTTCATAATTTTTCGATTTACGGTTTAATATTTACAAATTTCTTAAGCAAAAACGCAAAACAGAGCAAAGCGAGCCATCCCAGATTTTGCTCGAGACAAGCTTCCCGAGCATCGCAATAAAATCTGCTGAAATCATATAAAAACACGCACATATTTTATATTATTTTATCTCGATTTTATTTCATTACGATCTCACTATTCGAGGTAAAGCAATCCGCTAAATATCCCGAATATCGCATTAATATCAGCCGCAATCYCAATAATATCAGTTGTGATCTTATAAAATTAGGTACATATTTTATACGACTATATTACGATATTATTTCATCGCAATCTCGCTATTCGAGTCAAGGAATATCGGCTAAAATCCAGACAGGTGTTGGGCGCAATTACGCCCAYCTTTGGGCGCAATTACGCCCAAAACCTACCTCTTTTGGCCGATTTCGACCCTTGCCTATAAATAGGGAGTCCTTAATTCATTTTCGGGGCTTCTCTTTTCCGACTCTCATGGCTTTGGGCCCCTTTCTCTCTCTCTCATTCGTCTAACCCTCTCTCACTCTCATTCTCTCTCAAACACATTCAAACACACTCAAACACACTTACATAAAAACACATTCAAACGTTCTTTTGCATCAAATCTATGAGGTTTTCAAGGGTTCTAAAGGTTTGACAAGGGTTCCTAAGTCTCCGAAGCTACGTCCTTTTGGTTTTCGACATTGTGTTGCGAGGTAGTTTGAGGCTAACGTCTCAATTCTAAACCCCCTTTTGCATGCTTGTTTAGAAATTTGACTTTCTATGTAATTTTCATGTAATATTGATTAACAACAATCGACAATTCAAACTAAAAGCAACCTTCAGGATAACTTTAAATTTCTCATACGACTGCTTGCATGCTTATCTCACAACTATAATATGCTTTAACAAAGACCTGTAAATTTCGTGTTTCACCCTAATAAGATAACTATGGACAACTGGCATTAGGCTCATGGAATAAGGAATAACAACACATGCCACAACAAAGTAGACACTATTTGCATAGTTCTGTTAAATAAGCCACCTAGTAATTTTGCATGCTTAGGGTTAAAGCGGAAACTGTTTGTGTTATCTTTTCGACAATGAACTTGTAATAACTGAGTAGAGGCCGCTAGATGCGGGGGGTGATGTGCACTACTTCACCCTTACCCTTGACCCCTAATCCAGACCTTTGGTGCACTACCACACATGGAGTCCTTCGCCTTGCTTTATGCAATTATAGGCAAGCCGTAAAACGGGTTTTGCAGCTTCCCAACAGAACTTAAGTCGTTGGCACTGAGTTTCAGTTTTCTAGGCATCARGTCTCATATAAGTGTGTTCTACACTTGAGACAAGACCGSGAAGCTCGCTTAAGATTGGCGCTGGTGCACTACCTATGTAACKAATTCTTAAGCTTGATGCCCATCCCCACCATGACGCGCGGCTGGGTGCACTACAAAGCCGTAATGGTTTAGACCTCCTTTGATCATCGCTGTGGGATGGATGTGTTTAGAATCGTTCTGAGCCTAGTCATGGGACCCTTTGTCACACCCGGACTAATCCGTTCGATAACGTAGCTGACTCTAGGTGGTTGGACTTTTGTTTTTCTTTTGCATATAGGGTTCATGCTAGCATGACAATGTGCTACGTGCATTTAGACTAAATACCCTAGCTTTGCATACATAACTTACAAGTCATTGAGTCATGTAACAGTCCTCATATAGCAAGGTGATCATTCCTTAGTCATACAATTGTAAATGGACGTCGGACCTTTGAACTTCACCTTTTCAAAAAGAAAAATAAAACAAAGAAGAGCAAAAAAAATAATGAAAAAAACGAAAAAAGTAATGACAAAAAAAAAGTGAAAAGCAAATTTCCGACGTTCATGCACCTTTTACATTTTTGAGTCAATCAATAGGCAAGGGAATGATCACCCCTAAGACATGCATTGCATCACAGGTTGTTTCAACATGGAACTTAGCTTTTGGTCCATGCATGTGCAAACAGGATAGGGCTGAGCTCGAACACGCCGCCGGTATGGGTTTGAAAACACGAAGCTCAATTGGTTCAGGGTGAACAATCGGTCACTTCAACAACTCTAAAGGGTCGGACTATTCGGAAGCCCATTCCYAGAACAAGTCTCTCTTTCACTAGTACGACAGATACTGAAGACACAGCACAATCCACACCTTATTCAATGGGAGATGAAAACGATGCCAAGGCCCAGATGCAAGCCACCATTGATACTTTGCAAGCCAAGCTTGCTGCACTTGAGCAGGCTAAGTCATCCGAGGTCACTCWTAAGAACCTCGAAAAGATGGTCCTGAAGGCAACCAACAAGAATGCCTACTTTGAGACACCAGAACTCGAGGACATTTAAATTAAGATCCCCGAGAAATTCTCTGCTGCAGACTTGCCAAAGTTCAAGCCAACTGACGGTCRTAGATTCCACCTCAAGGGGTTTAGGGCCACTATGGCTATAAAGGGAATTGATGCTGCTTTATTCCCCAAGGTGTTTCCCTTGTCGCTAGATCCAATCTGTCAGAAGTGGTTCTTTTCACTTCCCGACAAGGACATTACTACTTGGGATGACATCACTCATGCGTTCATAACGCGATACCACAACAACATCCAGGTTTCCACCTCTCTTAGGGAACTTGAAATCATCAAGCAAGATTAAAAGGAAGGATTTACCGCTTACCTTGCTCGCTGGAAGGAAGTGGCTGCTCAAATGGTGAATTCCCCTTCAGAAATGGAGTCGGTGAAGACCTTCATCAACAACTTGCTCCCAAAATACCGCAACCACCTTTGGTACCTAGATTTGGGAACATTTGACAAAATCTACCACATCGACATTYAGATCGAGGATGACCTTATCAAAGAAAAACTCCAAGAARAAGGGAACCTARAGCAAAAAGAATGATGCATCTAACTCTAATGTATCAAGCATCAATGTCGTTGAAGTTCCTAACAACTATGGCAACAACAGCAACAACAATAACAATGGCAATAACAATGGCAATGGCAATGGCAATAGTGGCYGGTCGCGCTTCCGTCGCTGGCGCACTTACACTCCGCTTGAGATGACTCAAACCCAGGCATTTGAAAGACTCTCAAGTCAAGGCTTAATCTCCCCGATTGGGCCTATCTTTGATCCTCCTGTGGAGAAAAGATCTGCAAGATGGGATGCAAACAACTACTGCAAGTATCACCGTGGTAATGGCCATGACCTTATGGATTGCATCACCCTTAAGGGTTATCTACAAGATATGATTGATGATGGCAGGCTTCCTCTCCCTCCCAAGGCTAAGAAGCCAAACACTCAAACAAGTCCACTAGGAGTGCTCATGCTTGAAGAAGGGGAAATTGCTTTTGACCCCTTTGTCTTCATCACCCCTACTACGGTTGCACCAACCATGGACTCCCTCAACATCGCACCAATTCAAGGCCCTTCACTAGAGGAAGAAGTAAACAAGTCCAGCGACACCAGGCTAACCTTGGATGACCTTCCTAAAGATCTACTCCATGAAATATGGGAACGCTGCAATATCAAGTCTCTAGCTAGAAGCATGTGCGTCAGCCGCAAATGGAGGAAAGAGATAGCCGAATTCGCCTAGAGTGCTAGCCTTCTTAATACCTACAACCTGTGGAAAGCCGAGGGCCTTTTCCTTGATCCAAATGATTCCACTGCACCGAAATTCTAGCTCATGCAGTTCACTCATCCAGAGCCCCTCAAAGGTTTATCCCCAACATGCACTATTCACACCAAGAAGAAGCAACTCGGAAACGGCAAACCGTAAAGATAACTACTCTAGGAGGCAAGGTCATCAAGTGCACCATGGGCGAAGGACCAATGCTCGAGGTTTTGAATCAGAGACTATGTCTGAGTCTAGTGTTGTAGAAGCTAGTATAGCTAGTCCTAGGGAGTGTCCTGAGTTTGTCAAGGAACCTAGTATCCCCCTTTCCCTTGTCAATCAAGTCTCTTCGGAGACAAACATATCTGTACTCTCTTCGGAGTTTAATAACATGCTCCTTTCTHCTTACTCCTCTTTTCCTTCTTATGATTGCTTTAATTCACAATTCAAAAACAAACAAAACAACAATGAGTTAATAAAGGCAATGGAAGAGCACAAAAACAAAACTTCCGTCATCGAGCAAACAGAAAAGGTAGACATATTCGACAACGACACGCCGCGGGAGATACAGATAGGTCCTACACTGAGTCCGCAAGAAAGGGATGAGCTGGTTGCAACACTGAAAGAACTCTGGCATGTTATTGCCTGGTCCTATGAAGACATGTCGGGGATTGATCCAGACATCGCACAGCACAGAATTCCGCTCATAAAGGGGGCTAAGCAAGTCAAACAAAAGCTTCGTCGCATTGTATAGGCACCTAGGCATCACCGGGTAGGACTGGGTCCGGTCCCTATGCTCCAAAGGGTACAATTTAAGGGCGGCTCGGTTTGTTTGCTAGAATTSAATTCTTGCTTTTGCATATTGTGAGTATGCCTCGAGTTGTGTGTTTATACTCGAAATGAGTAGAGGAAGTCGCCACCACACTTCTTTTGGGAAGTTGCGGAACCCGTTTTAAGCCTTGCCTATCATTGCATCAAGCAAGGCGAAGGACTCCATGTCTGGTAGTGCACCAAAGGTCTAGATTAAGGGACAAGGGTAATGGTGAAGTAGTGCCCACCCCCCCCCCCCCCCCCCCTACCCGCATCTAGCGGCCTCTACTCAGTTATTGCAAGTTCATTGTCCGAAAGACAACAACAAACAATTTTTCGTTTTAAACCCTAAGCATGCAATATTTCTAGGCGGGTTGTTTAACAGAATACTATGCACATAGTGTCTACTTTGTTATGGCATATGTTGTTAATTCCGTATTCCAGGATCCTAATGCCGGTTGTCAATAGTTATCTTATTAGGCGTGAAACACGAAATTTGCAGGTCTTTGCTAAAGAAAATTATCGTTATGAGACAAGCATGCAAGCACTCGTACGAGGAATTGAAAGTTATGACTTAATGTTGCTTTTAATTCAAATTGTCAAATCTCTTGTTAATCAGTATTACATGCGAATTTCATAGAAAGTCGAATTTCTAAACAAGCATGTAAAAGAGGGTTTAGAATTGAGACATTGGCCTAAAACCTACCTCGCAACACGATGTCGAAGACCGAGAACGCCGCCTCGGACCCTTAGGAACCCTTGTCGAACCTTAGAACCCTTGAAAACCTCTTAGATTTATTGCAAAAGAACCTTTGAGTATGCTTTTATGTGTTTGAATTGTGTTTGAGAGTGTTTGTGAGAGAGAATAAGAGAGAGAGAGAGAGAGTTGGACGAGTGAGAGAATGCAAGTCCAAAAGCCAAAAGTTCGTGAAATGAATAGGGGAGGCTCCCTATTTATAGTCAAGGGTCAAAATCGGCAAAAAACAGGTAAGTTTTTGGCGCAATTAAGCCCAAAACTAGGCGTAATTACGCCCAAAACTGGGCGCAATCGCGCCTAGTATCAACCTGGATGTTGGCCGAATTGCTTGCCTCGAAAAGCGTGATTGCAATTGTATAATATCGTAATATAATCGTACGTGATGTTATACAATTATTATTCGATATTATTGCGATTGCGTCGGATATTATTGCGATATTCGAGATTGTTTTACCTCGAATAGCGAGATTGAAATGAAATAATATCGTAATATAAACGTATAAAATATATACGCGATTTTATGCGATCATAGTAGATATTATTGCGATTATGGCTGACATTACCATGATGTTCGGGATTTTTGACTTCCTCGGGACGTGTGTCTCGAGGCAAAAATCCCGGGATGACRCGCTATGCTCGGTTTTGCGTTTTTGCTTAAGAAATTCATAAATATTAAACCATAAATCGAAAAATTATGGAAAAAAATATGTAAAAATTTCTTGTGAAGAATAGGGTGTTGTGCTAAAATTTTGTGAATTTTGGAATTGTTTTCATAATTTAATTAATTATCGCAAAATTAATTAAATTGTCGAAAATTCCGAAAAATGCCAAAAAAACACTTAGAAAAATTCCGAAAAATTCTAAAACAAATTCTAAAAAATAAGTAAAAATTATTTGAAGATTAAAACTAATTTTTTTGAGGTGCTAAATACGTGGAAGAGGTGTCCGGTGCAAGGGAATCTGCCTTTTTTAGTGCCTGTCATGGTCCTAGCTCTCTCGATTTGACTTGTGTGTTGCYAGGGGTGTCTTATCATTGGCCGTCTTGGGCTAGGGAAAAATGTATGTATCTACAGAAGCCCCCACTTTGGCTGAGTTTGCAGAGAGTAAAATCTCGTAAAACGAAAGCCAAAGTACCCGGTACTTGCGAAACAAATGTATTAGTTTTACCTGCACCTGCGGTTGCTTGTCTCTATTGCTAACACTTTTGCTTATGTTTCCACCTATGGTTCTTATTCCACCGGGCCTCCGTGATTCGATCTTTGGGGAAAATTTTCACCTATGGTTTTGATTCCAATAGGGATTTTCTGCTAACAGGTTGTCTGCCTCGATATTTTCGTTAGGACATCCTGGGGTACTATTAAACTTGAGGTAACATCGTGTATAGCCACGATTGCGTATAGCAATGTCTTTTTACTAGTGCGTACTTGATCTGTTGTATCCCATCTCGGCCAGTTGTCCGGGAGAACACAAATGGAGGTAACGTCGCATATAGCCACGATTACGTATAGCAATGTCTTTTTGCTAGTGCSTACTTGATCTGTTATATCCCATCTCGCCTAGTCGTCCGGAAAAACTAAAATTGAGGTAACATCGCGTACAGCCACGATTGCGTATAGCAATGTCTTTTTTGTAAATGCGTGCATTGTGTATACACAGTCGGGCTAATGCTTGGCCCTTGCGAGGATGATGCAACTTCGACTGGGGAATGTGTGATTTGATTTTGATCTACTTTCGACCTTCATTTGATCGTGGCTATTGCTTCGTTGTGACTTTGCATTCGCTTACGGCTTATCATAGCTTCGTAGGTGTACTTTTGTAGCGATTTGACGACTTTCGTGCCCATTTTTCTTGCTTAGGGGCATTTTGGTCATTGTGCATGACTTTGAAAGTTGGTTGGAATTCCCGGGAAGTACCAACGACATTTGAATGCAACGGGCTTCGCACSTACACAAGTGAGCCCACGATAAAGCTCGAAAAAACGTGCCAAAAATAGGCCGAATTTGGGCGCAATTACGCCCAGAATTCATCTATTTTAGGCTAATTTTTGTGGTCTTTGAAGGCCACTTTGCCTCATTTTTCATTTTCTCTTTGCTTTATTTATTGTAAGCTCTCTCTAAACTCCATTGCTACACCTTGGAATTGCTTGGAAAGGCTTTGTTTGCTCATCAAATCTCAAATTCAAGTAACTTTACTACTCCAAACTTGAAATTCACTTGTAAGTTGCGATTGTAATACTCAAAATCATGCCATTTGAATATGCCTTGTCAATTTGTGCAATTGAATTGGGGCTTTCTCCCTTGCTTGTGTATGCTTAAAATTGTTGAATGCTTTGGCTTGTTCATGCTTATGTGAGTCTTTTGCAACTTGTTTTATCAAATTTGGTGCAAATTTGAATGAGTTATGCCATTGTAAGCTTACTACTTGAAGAAGATGATGAATAGTAGTTTGCTATGCCCATGCCTTGTTGAATTATGCATATGCCTTGTTTATTCTTGCTTGTTGATGATAGAATAAACCTTTCCATGCCTATTTGCAACAATGTAGATGCCCATGTATGATTTCACCATTGTAAGTAGCTTAAAGCTTTAAAAAGCACTTGTTAATGGTGATTACTTGCTAAATTGAGGATTATGGCATATGAGTGAGCATATACACCTTCTTGAAATCCTAGTTGCATATAGGATTTGTGAGTGAAATCGTGCATTCCYTTAGGTATGTATATTCACTAGGGAAAAGAAGTGCTCTTTCTCGTCTTTCTAGTTGCTTGCCTATTGTTCCGACTATTAGGAAATTGTGCATTTCCTTCGGCCATGGTTGTGTTGATTAGCTGTAAGCCCCTAGAGGGCCTTTTGTTTGTATGCGGGATGTCTAATTTTCGTCGTTATGCTGCCCGTTTGTTTTCTGAATCTTTGCCTGATTTTGCTTGTAGTATGCCAATACGGAGAGGAAAGCAAGTGCGCAGTTCCCGTCAGAGTTGGACGGTGACTGACTTGGATAACTTTGAGTTATGCTGGTCCCTTGATCACCARGTTTCTATTCGTCCGAGGAATGGATGGGTATGTTGCTTTCATTTGTCTGGTAGTCTTTTGTTTTGCCTCGTTTGCTAATTTTTTTATCTTCTCTTGTGCACAGTGATTACTGTAGTCGAACGTACGGGACCTCTC
Source organism: Bassia scoparia (assembly GCA_008642245.1). NCBI lineage: Eukaryota > Viridiplantae > Streptophyta > Magnoliopsida > Caryophyllales > Amaranthaceae > Bassia > Bassia scoparia. Next base: position 17,895 of record SNQN01009159.1, read on the forward strand.
ATACGATTGGTGATCTCTTTCGTAGAGAGTTCTTCGAGCGTCGTAGAGGAGTATGGGACATCCTCGGGCGATGTGGCTTCCAAGATTTTGTTCTTAGCCTGGTCAGTCAGTCATTTTCGCTTGCTCCCAAGATTTCGATATTCGGCCTGATGGAGTAGTTTTGGAATACCACGAATACTTTTCACTTCCCGTGGGGGGGAAATGGCCGTGAGCCCCTACGGTTTTCCAATGTTGACCGAGCTTACATTCACTGAAAAGCTTGTCCCTTTGGATGACGAGATCCAGCGTTCTGATCCTCGTTTGGATGAGTGGCTAGGTCCGATTGCTTCCCGCCTACGAGTTGAGAGTGTGGATAACCAAGCATCACAGAGCGTGCTCATGGAGGGTCTGGAGCTGGCAGGCACCACTAATGAGCAGTCAGCCAGGATTTTTATCTTGGTGATGCTTTGTACGGCATTGTGTCCTGATAAGGGCACCGGAAACAACGTTCAGCTTCGTTTTCTCCCTATTTTGGTGGATCTTTCTACTGTTTCCTCCTATGACTGGGGCGGATTCGGCTATGTTGCTCTGATGCATTCTATGAGGTTGTACTGCCGTCAGTTAGATGGCGCCGCGATCCCTGCACTGGCTAGCTGATGGAGAGTGCTCGAGGTAATTTTCTTTGCCTTTTACCGCTTCGTTTGCATWTACTTTGCTTTTGTTGCCTAACCCCATTGGTTGTACTTACATTTCTAGGCTTATGAGTACTTTTCACGCATGGGTTTGGTGCCTAGGTTGGATCCTCAGGTACAGCCCGCTAGATGGCCGGTGATAATTCAGCGGACACCCCGTGACACTRCATCTTGGACCGGTGGACTTCAGCAGCCGAGGAAGATCCTTCGCTGCCTGAAACCAGCTGAGGTGAGTTGCACTGCCCTTTACTTGTATGCTTTTATTGATTGTCTTATGATTTTAACCACATTTTGTTGCACGTGGAGTGGCCCCCATGCAGGCAAGTAAGGAATGCGAGACCAACGAGGCTCGCTACAGCAACTGAGCTCGCCAAGAGMCGATGTCTTTTCTGGGGACCTCAAGGGCCTTTTTGGTACCTTGGGGTGCATGTTMTGAGGCATCATATCCTTACTGCGCCTGGAGTGCCTCAGGATCCTCTAGTTACTATGATGGATGAGGAGCTGTTGGTCACCACGTTGTCCAACGACTTGAGTCACGGTGAGGCAGTGGATTACCACCTCTTGCTTGGTGACAAGGGTCKGGACGCCTATGTGCACTTCGTGGAGGAGCGACTAGCCCCCCGCGTCGAGCTAATTACTGAGGTATGAGTCTTGCTTATCCACACCTTTTCTTTGCATTTGCTTCCCGTTAGTTGTGCACTAAGTTTAGCTTGGCTCGTGCAGCCTAACTACGATCTCGGTGAGATCCCCTTTGCGGACTTGAGGATTCTTCCTSGCTCGGACGAGTTCATTGAACCTGCTCCTCCAGCTGCTAAGCACGCTCAGAACTCGATGCCCCTTGGAGCAGGTCAAGTAAGGGACGCTTTGTTTSCTTGATTTTGTGTTTACATGCCAATACTCATTCATGTGTTGACTTACTCGTCTTGCGAAATAGATGCCTCGGGCAGGCGTCGTGAGACTACAAGGAGTGATTGATGCCTGGAGACACTCCTAGAGTCAACTGAGAGACTCGGTAAGTGCATCAAATCTCGTAATTTCAATGCTTTGCAGGGTCAGGAACCCGTTTTTGACTTAAAAATTATTTGCAGGTTCGTCAGGGTGACGATGAGGATGTTGACGTCGACGGTGATTCTTGGATGAGACCGGTCCCTAACCGGGGTGGAGCTTCGACTTTCCATTCTCAGCCTAGACCCTCGTCTTAGTTTACCATACCAGGAACCTCTACCGTAGTTCCTTTCCCTGATGAGTTGCCGGACGAGTCTGCCTTGCAGGTGCTAGCCTCACTCGTATTTTGACGTGTCGCGAGTAGTAGATGTACCTGTCACTTGTATGGAAAGGGGTTGACCGTAGCTTTCCATTTGTTTATTTTAGGACTTAGCTCAGACCTGCTTAGACTTACTTGTTGAGTTTTGCTTGACATGACTTGACTCGACTCGGCTCRAGCTTAGACTCGAGTGTTTGTGTAAATATGACTAGACTCGTGTACGACTTTAGACATAGCTCGTTTTTTGTAATGTCGAGCTTTGATTACAYTTTGCAAAAGCCAACTTGCTAACTATATGCAATGCATGTAGTTAAACTTCAAAGACGACGTCGATCGTCTTATGTTATTGCACATGTTGTGTTGCGTTGTCGAGGCGAATGTCGGCTCATTCCTCTTTGAAGATGCAGGGAACAACCCATCTTGGACCAAGAACTGCGTGCCAAAGTGCATGGGAGTAAGCAGAAGGGGAAAAATCGGCCAAAAAGAAACCCAAACTGGGCGTAATAGCGCCCAGGCTGGGCACAATTAMGCCCAGAATCGAGCCTTTTTTGCTCGAAATTTGATTTTAAGCAAGTTTGTTTTGCTTAATTGCTTATAAATAGGGGTTTATGCACGCCATAATTCATTCATTACAACCTTCTTAGTGCTTAAAAACCTCTCTTACATTGCTTTGAACTTCATTTAATTCATTACATCAAAGGATTTGCAACACATCAAATGGAGAGAGACTTTGCTAATGCTTTGAATGATGTGCTTCGAAACTTGGATGCTCGTGAATGGAAGGACCCTTCAAAGCTGAATTGTGATGTCCTCTTGGCTTTAAGGTATGTAAGTCTCGATACAAACCTCCTTTATGCTGCTATAAGCCTGTGGGACCCGTTAATGCATTGTTTTCGCCTTCGGGACAAGGAAATCGTTCCTTTGCCTAAGGAAGTTGGCGCTATTATTGACTGGCATGTTTTATGTCTCCCTTGTATCCCTAATACTGTTGATCTCTTTGTTGATGAATATGAGCGATACTTGAGACTGAGTCCAACTATRTCACGACGCATAGTGCATGGACGGGAAATTGATTTGCTTGCTTTAGTTGACTATATTGCTAGTGATGCTTCTTGCCGTAGAATTTATCGTAGACGTGCAATTATGATTTGCTTGTTTGCATGTTTCCTGTTTGTCCATGGCAAGCCGAATGTTGGTCATCCTAGRYTTATTTCTATTGTTGAGCAATGTGAGGCCAGCCGTACTCCTATGCTATTGTGCAAGGGGGAGTTATTCATGATGCTTGACTGCCTTAAGAAGGATGCGCATGCACCCTTATCTGGATGTCCCATTTTACTGCATGTACAATATTTTGTCTGAATATTTGCAAAATAGTGCATTTATACAAATATTATTGTTGGCTTATTGATGTGATGACTAAATATTGCACACACTGCTGTTTCATGATAGATTTGGCTGATYGAGCATTTGAGCCTAGTTGAGGTGCCCTAGAATCCTTTCAAGTATTCCGCAAAGGGATTCTTTTCCCGTAAGAGGGTCCATGTAAACAAATCTCAGCATGAGTGGATTCTTATCCTTGTTGACTGTGGAATTCTCATGCAGTGGACTGTCCCTTGGTGGGGTATTAGGAGTCTGGTGCATATTCGCTTGTCTTCATATGTGCACGTGGCTAGCTTGACTGCGTTGACCTTTTATTTCCCTTCAAGGGTGATGAGGCAATTCGAGAAAGTTCAGCTTATTCCTGTTGTTGACACGGTTCGTCCTGAGGATAAGCGTTTGCATTCGAGCAATGCAATAGAGTGGGAGAAATACTAGGAATCCCATTCTACYCTTGAGGTGACCCCACTTGCTCAAGGTGACCACAAGATTTCTGCTCATTACCATGTCTGGATGAACGCCACTGATGTGATGAGTCGTGCTGAGGCAAGACGTGCGAAGCAGAAGGACCATTACAAGAGTAAGAGACTAGATTGTGACTCTACTGAGAAACCTACTGCTAAGTCTTGAGCTATTTCCGCTAAGGACAAACTTGGTKCTAAGAAGGTGCCCGTTTGGAGTAAGCTTGAAAGACTTCCTCCTTTGAGGATTGACTCAAATGTTGCTGAAAGAAGATTTGGGCCTAAAGAGGTGCTTGGAAGGGATGCTAAAGGAAAAGGGAAGGTTGCTGTAGAAGATAAACCCAAGAGACGCAAGTGGGTGAGAAAGCCTAAAGGTGAAAGCTCAGGTGCAAAGAATGATGATGCCAAGGAGCAAGAAGAGGAGAGGAAGGAGTGATTGCTTTTTTAATTTAATGTTTGTTTTATTAATGAGTTAATAAAGTGATTGGCCTGCGAATCGCTTTTGCATGTACTAAGTGAACTTGAAACTTGAAGTTTCTTTTTGCATTGTAATTGCCCAATTTTAATTACAATTACAAGTAGTAATAAATTACAAACTTGCATTGCTTTTTATACATTGTTTTTACTTTGAGCATGTTGAAGAAAACTTTGTCCAATTGCCGTTTGACTATTGTTCACTTGCTAATCCCAAAACAAGTAGGGCACTTGTTATTGTGGTCGAGCCTCAGGGTGAGGCTACCTACGTATCCCATAAGGAATCAGGCCATCCATAGTTCTGATGCATGGTGCTATTATATTGCTGAGACGCGGTGCGCATGTATGCCTTAGACGTAGTATTTCTTGAGCTGGTCTAAGTTTTTGAGGCTGTAGAAATTATCACCATTTGTGTCCATTAGTTGAACTGCCCCTTTTGGTAAGATCTTTTTGACAATATAAGGACCTGTCCAATTAGGACGAAACTTGCCTCAAGGATCTAGGACTGTTTTGCGAAGTGCTTTAAGAACCAAATCACCTTCTTTGATGCCTCGTGATTTGACTCGCTGGTTGAAGTACCTTTCAACCCTCTTTTGGTATGCTTGCARATYATGCAAGGCTACTAGCCGTTTTTCGTCGAGCAAAGCTAACTCGTCGAATCTCGCCCTTACCCATTCTGCTTCTAGGAGTTTACTTTCTAGGACGATGTGTAGAGACGGGATCTCTAGTTCTACTTGTTGAATAGCTTCGGCACCATAGACCAGCGAAAACGGAGTAGCTCCCGCTGATGTGTGAATAGAGGTTCTGTAACCCCATAGAGCGAAGTGTAGCTTTTGTGGCCAATCTCAATAATTCTCCGTCATCTTAGAGATAATTGTTTTGAGATTTTTGTTAGCTGCTTCGACTGCCCCATTGGCTTGTGGCCTGTATGGTGATGACTTGTGGTGCTGAATCTTATATTTGGCAATCAGATCCACACACTCATAGCGATAGATGATGTTGTTTTCTATGAATTTTGCCACGTGCTTAGCCTGGAGCTTAGCATATGACGTTGATTCGACCCACTTTGTGAAGGAATCTGTGGCCACAAGTATGAATTCATGACCTCCTTGCATGGGCGGCGTAATCTTCCCTATCGTGTGTATTACCCATGTAAGAAAGGCCATGAAGAGACAAATCTGGATAGGAGAGATGGAGGAACATGTTGTGCATTGGAATATTTTTGGCAGGTGTCGCACGTACAAACGTATTGCATGTAATCCCTTTCCATGGTGGTCCAGTAATACCCCAATTTGATGATCTTAGAGGCCAGGAGCGTACTATTCATGTGAGTGCCACAGATCCCATCATGGAAGTGCTCTATGATTGTATTGCTTACTGGTTGAGTGATGCAAAGTAGGTGGAGACCGTTGTAGTGGCGCTTGTAGAATTCTTCGCCTTGAAGTGGGTACTGAGATGCGAGACGCCTCAGAGCTCTTTGTTGCTTTTTGGTTGCACCAGATGGAGATTCGCTAGTTTCTAGGTAGTGTTTGATGTCTTTGTACCATGGCTCTTCTGGGATCGAGGTTGGGCAACTCATTTGTTTCATCTAAAGTGCAGACATATACTGGTTCTTGTCTTCGTTCAATGAGTAAGGGCATTTGGGTCACTCAACTCGGATTTCGCACCATGGATGCGAGCTTTACTAGTGCATCTGCGAATAAATTGTCTTCGCYTAGTAGGTAGGTATATTCGACTTCGTCTACCTGGGATGCAATGTTCTCAAGATAGGACTGTGAAGGTTCTGAGATACTCAAGAGGGGGGGTGAATTGAGTATGATCGACTATGACCAATTTTTCTTTTTGCTTTTGATCTTATAATAAGGAACCAGTTGGGATGGTTCCTATACGCAGCGGAATGTAAATAAAGTAGTAAAGAACACACAGTATTTAACGAGGTTCACCCAACTCTGGGCTACGTCCTCCTACCTAAGCTCTTTTATTAATCAACTCTGAAAGACAAAGAACTTGCTCACTCTACTGTTTCCCTACTCCGGGACCCAATACACCCCACACTCAACTCTGAATGTGCACTCGACTCACACTCGTAAGTCCAACTTTGTGTTTGAACTCACAAACACTACCCAGGCTTTCAACCCCTCTYTTGATAGCCTTTACAAGAACAATATTTCTCTCTTATAAATCACTTCTTAGAAAGCTAAGTAAGAGAATGTTGTATGCTCGATGTATGCTCGTGTATGACTCGCACTATTCTAAAGCAAAAGGTCTTGATATTAGTGCTTGATGTTCTGAGGTATAAGTTTGAGAACTAGTGGTGATTAAGCCACCATCCCAAGAAGAAGGCCAAGGCAGAGGAACCAGCTAGTCAAATGTTGTGCTAAAGAGTGGAGCAGGACAGAAAACTCTTGGTAAGTTGATGGAGCTGGTTCAGGGTATTTCAACACTCGCTCAATGCAAGATCGGTCAGATGGGAAGGAGTTAGCTGAGACTCAATTGCTGTTACTTACTGTTCCTGATGTCAAAGCTCAGATGGCTCCGGGTATTAGTTCTGTTTCTCCTAAGACTCAGGTCACGGCTCTAGCTGCTGCAAGTGAATTGGTGGTTCCGGGATCGAGGAACAGGGGACATTGATGTATAAACAGCAGCAGACTGAGGAGACAAAGGTTGAGGCCCAACTGATGATGAGGAGGTTGAGGAAGATGTAGATGATGATGATGATGCAGTGATGAAGATGATGATGATGCTGAGCTCGATGTAGAGGAGGAGGAAGAGTATGATGGAGAGGAGTGATGCGTTTTGCTCCTGTTTCCCCTCCCCTATTTTTTTGATTTCTCTAATAACTGATTCTGTTGGTCTGTACTTTTCAACCCTATCCACGAACATTTCTTTCTATGTGGATAGGTCATTTTTGGTGTACTTTTGCTGACTTTATGGACTATTATTATTTTGCTATGTGATGCTATGATCTATTATTATCTCTTTGCAGGCATGATACTTGAATGGTGGTTGATGCCACTGTATGATGACACATTTAAAATTTGTGCACATGTGCTTTACTATGAGATTTTAATGATGCCAAAAAGGGGGAAAGAATGTCGAAGTCTATAAGCCAGAATCAAGTTTAATTAAGTATTGTTTAGGAACGAGTTAGAATAGCTAACTTGTTCATTGAGTCTTTTTTCTTTTTTTGGAACTAGTTAGAATAGCTAACTGTTCATTGATCATTGTGTTGCGGTTGTGCTCAACTTCTAAGGATACAAAATTGAGAGTTGTCTGTATCTAACTTGTTTGGTTACAGAACTTCGATTAAATATTGTCTATCAAAAAGGGGGAATTGTTGAGTTCCTTAAGTTTTGAATGATGACAAACCATTACAGGTAACAGGATGATATAAATATGAATGTAGTTGGTTCTGGGAGCCAGCTAGTTTAGATAGTTGTTTCCCTAGACAAGTTAATATTTTAATGGAGATGCTTTGAAACTAACTTGTTTATTACAGGAACAGCTGATTAATAAGAGCTCATTCACTTGGTGCAGAACAGTAGACTGTTTCATTGATTGTTATTCTGAAGAACAGTCATATATCTTTGTTGCATGTTAACATTGTTTTATGTGCAGTAATAGATCGATTCCAAGACTTGAAGTGTGAATCCTTCGAAGATATTCGAAGAAGAAACTGTGCTCAAAGATTGAAGTAATTAAAGGAAAGATTCAAGTCTTGAAGATTGCAGAAGATTCAAGAATTGTAATTTAAAGTTAAATAAGGTTTTCATGTAATATACTCTGTAGTTGATTAAATGGAAATGAACTAAATGCTTAAGTTTTTGAGTATGTTTGAAGTCTGGTACAAAGCTTTGGAACAGAATTCACAACACACTCAAGGAACCAAGCTGGGAACCAGCTGAGTTCCTGAATGGAATGTTGGCTGGTTTTGAAAAGGGTTTTCTAAAATATTTTCAAAGGATATTTTGAAAGATTATTTGCAGCTGGAATTATATGGTATACATGATTACCTTAAAACTAGGAGTATATATCTTGTTCGATCAAAATCTTAGGATAAATCGACAAGATAAATACTTTCATAAAAACTAATCTTGCTTGTTTGTCAAGAATAGATTTATGGAACTAGGGTTAGTTAATATAAATATACGTCTATCTTCAACATTCCATAACTCTCTCCACGGATTAAAACGAGGGAAAAAACTTTGAGAGAAAAACACAAAAAGCATTAGTTCATAACATC
>SNQN01009160.1:0-20101 GCA_008642245.1 Bassia scoparia
TATGCATTGGCCTCACACAACTACACCATCCAATTATGGTTTCATTACTGGAGGGTACATGTCTTGTAAAGTGAAAGGCTGGCCATAGAAGAACAAATGTTTCCCTTCACATGCATTGATCTCCAAGAAAGCAGAATGCAGCTCGTTGGTATCCAGCTCCAGCAGAAGGGAAGTACATGACCTCGCTGGCACAAACCCAAAGTGTACAACTAGAAGAATGATTTCTTCCTTTGCACACCAGAAGACACTTACCCTTGCAGAGAACCTTCTCCTATGCACCTCGCATCAAAACTCTACAAGGAGAATGAGTATAGGCGAAACCCCTGTGGTCGTACAACATAGAATACCTTTGAGACTGTGCAGAGCACAATTAGGACCCATGTCTCAAACGCCCACGGTTCCAAGAACTTGTCCCTGCTTGAGTGGTTTTTCAATAGACGACTTCCCTGCGAGCCATTGACACTCGCAGGTGGTCGTCACCTTTCGCGGAGAAAAAAGAGATCAGACCTTTTGACTTACGTTAAATTTCTCTTTTGTTTTGAATTTTTTACTAACCAAGTTATCCTTCTCGCAGAAAGCTCCATTGCAAGTTGCCCAAACATTTAAACGGGACATATGTCAAGCAAGGATTCACAAGCTCTCGCAGCTGAATGGCGATTGAAAACTCTGGCAGTAAGAATGCCGAATCGGGTAAGTGAATGCTCTCGACATAATTTACTTTCCTTCATGAACTGATTTTAATTGCAAGCTAACTTTAGTGTCTCGCATGACGCTTGCTCAAATGCCAAACATTTAGAGTCTTTAACTTATTTTCTGACGAGATTGCATTGTTGTTTTCCTTGCATTTGCAGAAGGTTGGAGAAGCCTTCCGATATTTTGAAGGTGGAAGATCGACCTGTGCAACAAAGACAAGGACAGCCTATCGAAGCCTTTCCACAAAAGCTTCCCAATGAATCAAGTTCCTCAAAAGACATTGCTCGGAGCCGAGGAGAAGAGCTAGACAAACTTCCAAGATGGAAGAAAAGAGCGAGCAAAGCCTTCCTCGCAGTGCGAGAGAAAGAAGCACCAAAACACTCCTCGCAACCGGGAGAAAAGCACAAAAGCCACTCTCGTGAAACGAGGAGAGAAGGCCAAACATAGTATCCCTCGCGTTGCGGACTCTACTAGGAAGCCAAGACACCCAGAGCCTGCGACTGGTGTCAAAATAAGTAGCCTACTGAGAGGCCACAAGAGAAGAGCAGCACTGAGTGCCTGGACAAAGGCAAAGGCATTGAACGGTGCAACAAGTTAAGGCCGAAGATTCAGTACACCACCACCTCCCCCACAGATAAGGGAGGACTCGATCCGCTCTGCTCATGGTGGCAGAAGAGAGTCTTGCCCTCAGCTTCTGAGCCAGCTGCCCAAAAGACATCACTCTGCCAGGTACAAGTCATTTCTCGCAGTTCATTCTCGTCCGAAATGTCAATCCACTAGAGCATCTTTCAACAGTATGGGCTGACCCGCTTGTTCTAGGACGCGAGACCCTAGTGGGTCGCAGTCCTCCAGAGGTTGACATAGAAGGAGTCAAAGGACTTCGCAATGATTCTCTCTCTCATGGCCTCGCAACCTGACCTCCAAATGAGCCTGTCTGACTACAGATACCATTCCGTATGTGCTAGGTGACCTGCAGCTGATGGTGAACTCCATGCACGAGGACAGACTTATGCAGTATCCCTGAATATGAGGTCACTCACATCAGCACAGAGGCCATCTTCGCCGGTTTCCACTGCAGAGAGCTGAGAAGAGACTTACGCAAGCGAGCTGAAGCCCTTAAATTCTCCCACCCTAATTCACTATGTGGGGACCTCGACCAGAATCAACTGCGAGGAGTAGTAGCTGGTACCCAAGTTGTCGAGCCCATAATCTCACTCCTCTCGACGAGGAGAAAGCCCACAAGGTCACCCGTGCTGAGGTTTGATGACAACTTCGCCAAGCTTGGACAAGTTTGTTGCCGAAGAAACATCTCGCTAGTTTCTGCCTTTGCTGAAGCCAAAAGTATGAGAAGTGATGAGGTGATGAGTTACACTATTCTATCAGCGCCAAATTGGTCTGAAAGAAGAACGATACTGGGCGAACAATGGTTCGTGCCAGGAGTACAAGGACAGGGCCTCGCAGAGATACATAGTATGGTTCTTGTTGAAAAGGGCGATGATTGGACCACGCCGATGTAAGTCCTTTTCTTCATTTAAAATTTTTAAGTATAGCCCTCCACATTTTTACTCACTTTGCTCTCGCACGTCCTTCAGGTGTGGTCGACTAGAGATGTGTACGCAAGCCATCAAAGGCCAACCGCTAAGAGGCAAGCACAAAGATTGTCTGTACCACACAGTCCCGGAAACTCGACAAGCAGACCGGCTGTTCCAAGGTCATACGAGAGGCGAACCCATACTCTGGTCACAGCCTCACTATGCGGTGACGCCTACCGCCATCACAGAAGTCGCTAACCACTCCGCCCTCCCAAGCACAAGGGATATTGGTCACAGCTGGTGCCAAGTCCGCGGAATAAGAGGAAGCAAAGAAGTCACAAAGCCGATCGCAAGAGCGAATTGAACAAAGGTTGCTGCGAAGCTTGCTGAGCCATTCCCACAAGTAGGAAGGCCTTGGCAGAGGCTGGGCAAAGTGCGAGCATGGCCTTCTTAATACCTTTGATCATCGACTTGAGGAGCCAAGCACAAGGAGCATCGGCTCTAAGAGAACCAAAAGATGAATTGTGAGGCTAACAATTAAAGCATCGAGGAGATCAGAGCACTGGCAAGGAGGCTTGGCACTTATTTCCTACGAGAGAAGAGTATCCCTTCGAAGTCTCGAGGAAAGACTGGATTATGTCGAGCAGCGTTGAAACATCATCCAAAACATGCCTGACACCATAACGATCCAACGCACTCCCTCATGCCAGAGAAAACTTATTTTTGAATACAGTGTCGAGAAGCATTCTTCAGACTCTTCACCTTTGATGTCTCTTCTCCAGCGACGACGAGAGCCTCGCAAGATTGCCAGCAGCAGCAGCAGTCCGAGGAGGAGACAGCCAAAACTGCACATGTCACGTCGCCAAAGATGTGATGACATATGCTGATCAGGCATGAGCACGTCGACACATTGAAATCATGAACGATGCGGATGATGCTTACGTTCGCATCAGATGACCTACTCACTCGCCTCACAGCTTCGCAGTATGATAAACTCATCGGCTGTTTACAATGGTAAAACATTCAACCAGTGAATCAAGGCCTTGAATGATTGGTGCTACTCGCTCTTTCAGTTTATCCCTCTTAAGTGAAACTTGTTATTCCGATTGAAGCTTTTAGAATCAGTCCACTCAGCATGCACCTTTCTCGCCTCGCTTTTTGTTCAGCCCAATTAGGGTGTATTTTGTCTTACTCTTGTTGATATCCTTAGATATATGTAGAATGCTAGGCTCGCATAGAACTTAATTCTTTTGTCTAAGAAAGCTTTTTGTAATTCCACCTTCATCAAGAAAAATATAGACCTTCTTGCCCAGTCAAAAAATCAAATCTTCGCATCTCGTAGTTTGCTTTGCTTTAAATTTTGCTTTTCTAGTACCCAACTTCGACAGTTTTTACTCTTCAGGTTACTTACCTTCCACTTTCAGGCTCCACTCGACCCTGTGTGCATGTGTCCACCATGGTCGGCATACTACATTCAAAACAAATGCGCGACTCTTAACCAATGCGAACAAACTCCTTAGCATGTGTATCTCGTACTTGTGCGAAAATGTCCAAAGTACGGATTCTAAGAATATGATTGACTTGAGGAGCCTTATAGTGGTCATCAATACAATTATATTGATTGCCTATAACACTGTGAAGAATTGCAGTCCAAGACGTACAGTTTTTAACTTCGCACTGTCACAACCTTGAACAATTTTCACCGTGTGCGAAGCCATTTCACGTTTTTACAAAACAGTAGCTCGCACGTCGCAGTTTTGCTGACATAGATAGATATCTGTGCGAAGCCAATTCTCATCGTTTTTACACAAACAGTAAGCTCGCACGTCGCAGTTTGGCCCATGGAGTGAGGTAGATTTAGTGCAAGCCAAGATTTCCATCCTTTTTACAAAACGAGTAGCATCACACGTCGATTTGCACTGGTGGTTTAGATTGTGTAAGCAATTTACCATCGTCTTTTACAAACTGAAGCTATCGCACGTCAAGTGCCCTGGCGGTTAGAATTGTGCGAGCCAATTTTCCTTCGTATTTATGCCAAACGTAAACTACACGTCGTCTCTTTAGTATTGCTCGGCAATGAGGCAAACTGCAAGTCCAGGATCTAGTCTTCGTGTCATTGAAGCCTTTATACTTGTCGAGACTATGTACTTATGTTTCTCCATCATTGAATTGCCCTGACGTTAATGCGGTGCAAGCTATTTTGGGTTGATATTTACAAAACAGTAAACCGCACCTCGCACATTCTTGGGTCCGCTTGCCCTTGCGACTTATCGACGGCACATTTATTGTCAATTTTTTGCAAAACCGTAGCTCGCACCTCGCATAATTATGCTGGGTGCGCTGCCTGAGGGGACTTGGCGCTGGAAGCACACATTTTTTTTGTCATTTACGGACCGAGTAACTCAGCACTCCCTTTAGGGTCATTTCTCCCTGTGATTCCAATCTGATCTTTCAAGCGAGTAATTTCCATATAGTTTTTAAAAAACAAAAAGCTGCACGTGCGCAAATTTCTTCTAGAGCTTTTGCTGATCGCGCCTATAATCCAGCTGGGGAAATTGATTCGGCTTCGGCAGATTGGACGGATTTGCCCTGCCAATTTGCCAACCTAAAAACTTCTAGTTCATGACTTCTTAGCAATTTTTCAGGTATAATATATAACAGAAAATGGATCTATTAGTCTCATTTGTAGAATCCATATGGGCGGCTAAATTATTCGCTTCTTGAATTTTTAACTTATTATCCCAAGGAGGGATTACCCTGTTAGGAATAACACGGCATTGAAGTTACAAAATATTGAAGGCTTCATTTAATCTAGAACTTCGTAGTTATTTACAACGTTTTGAGCGCCTTCAGCCGACTAAAACTTGTGTGCGAGTGCACGCTTGGCAACCGATTTAGGCGTGAGCGCCTTTCGGTCGATCAAGTATGTTGTTAAACATAAAATTTCTCCAAGATTGCGTTCCATGGATGAGTAGCCGCTGCCCGCCTGTCAATCTTCACAGCTTGAAAGTATACCATCCACTTATACATTCACAAATCTTGTATGACCATTCCCAATTGGAGTCCATTAATCCGCTCTCTTTTTGCACCTTCCGTAGGACTCCACTTTTCTCAACACAAGGTCTCCGCATGGAGAGCCATATGGTTGACCACGCTGTTGTAATTCTCTGAACATCCTATCTAAACATAGTAAATTTTAGTTCTCGAAGAAGGCGTTCCCGGATTTCTGACGATGAGAGTCAAAGTACACTTCAATGGCTTCCCAGTTTCCTTCCCGTGATACATCAGTGACCCCAATGTTAGTCATACATCTCATGAGGAATACGGCATCCCGAGCCAAAGACAAAGGTGAATGGCTATTTTCTCCCGTTGAGTTCTTCACCGTGTCCAGATTAGCACATTAGCACGTTGATTATAATTCATCAAACCCACGCCCCTTAAGCATTGTCTTAACTTCTTCTTCAACCCATTACTGATTTTGGTTGAAGGAACAACCTGTCCAATTGCTTCGTGTGTGTGCATACCAGAGTACAAAATGTGCGAGAATCCCTTCTCTTCGATACTAGTTGGGTGAGGATGTTGGAATCAAATGGGAACCACAATTGTCAAAGCGAATGATTGTGGGACACCATACCGAAGTAGATAATGTTGCCTGTCAACCCTTGGCACAATCGCACTTATATATTTTCTCATTGGATTCAGCTTCACCATTTGGTGAAGAGTCCACGCCAACAATCAAAAATTTCTTTTCCCTACGCGTGCGGGAAAGGTCCGAGTGTCTTACACCACCGTAGCGCCAACGGCAGGAAAGGTAGATAGCATAGGAGGACAACTGATTTGCCGGCCGATTCAGTGAATGCTGACAGATCGGGCACTTGTTACATTCGTTGACAAGTAGCAGCACTCTCTCAGGTAAGGCCAAATAAATATCCCGTTCGGAGAGTACTTATTCATCTTAAGACTGGCTCCCAATATGAATCCACACTGCTTGATTGATGTACAACACTTCTGCCCCTTTCTCTGGGGGGTAATACACTTGAAGCAAAGGTGAGATAAGATTTTCTATTGATCGACTGGCCTTCCAAACTTATACAAACCACGTATCTCGCCGCTTCACATACTTAGCTTTTTTTCGGATCAAGAGGTAGAATTCACGTTGCTTAATTATGATCCATCCATCAAGTCTTTCCTCTGTTGATGTAATGGAATATCGCTAACTCATCGTATACTTCGTTGATCTCTTAACTTCCCAGAAAAGAATCTAGAGGAGTGTCTTGTACGCTGAGCTAACCAACATTGGATAAGTAATGGTTCAGGCCTGATTCTTCTCTGACACTAACATTGCACTGGTGAAAGTTCCAATCCTCAACTTCACTTTATACCATCTCAAGACCTTCACCAGCTTCATCCAGGCTTCGTCTCACCGTTTAAACAATCACCCACCAGCTGAGAGTCGGAAATCTGCATCATCTTCCATTATGCCCAGACTGTTCTACCACATCCGATCCCCTGCCAACCAAGCTTTCATACCTCGCCTCATGTTGGCATGTTTGAAATTTGAACACAATGCATATCTCACAAAAACGTCAACACCCTACTCTTGGCATATTGAACAGGATAGCTCATGGCACCCACAGCCATATATTGAAGGTAGATACCATCTACACAATAATGTCCATACGAACGTTACGTATTCGACACTTTGGAGGGCCTAAGTCATTTACTCCATAAAATCACCTCCACAACTCTAGCCCCCTTTATGGCTTTCGTGTATCGAATTCCGACCCAGCTGAACATCCAAATTCAGCAAATGCCACAATAGCATCCTCCAGAAGATGTACTTAGTCAAAGGTTGCTTTGATTGGTTGGGTCGTGTAAACCAACGATCCTATGATCTGCCCGAAATAAGGACGACAGCTTCTTGCTAGCACATCCTCGAAGTGCCAATACCAAACTTTTTCTGAAGTGCGATACTTTTCTGCCCCTGAGTACATGGCTTACAAAAAACCCACTGGAGTATCCTTTCCCTTTCGGCCACAGCACCGACAGCCATGTTCAGAAAACCGAAAGATACTGTACAGTTTCACCTTCCATAGGATCACCAACTTGGAAGAGAAGTGTAGATGTCCATTCAACTTGACAAAGAACCTTCAGCTTCTTCACGCCACTCACTTATGAGCGCTCTGCTTGAATCAGCCTTATAGAAATAACTTGACAACTCTATCCCCGAATTTGGAGGGAACCGCTAGCTGCTGCTAACACACCATTAAGTATCGGACCTCCTTTACAATTTCGTGGCAGATTGACATGTCAGCCATGGCTTTGACTTAGAAGTCGGGGTTGGCTTAATACCTCTATATATTCCACCAGAAATCTCCCAAGAACTTGCCCAGAAGTTACACCCAAAGACGCACTTCCTTCGGATTATTAATTTCATGCAGAAGCATGTCTAGATATCGCAAATGTCTCATCGTAAGATCTGCATGATTTCTTCTTTTTGCTCATTGAAATCATAGTCATCAATGTAAGGCTATCTACATTCCTTCCAAGCCTGACTAATAGCAGAAAAGATGGTCTTACACATCTTTGGAACAGTAGCAGGGGATTTCTTAAGCCAAACGGCAATTACATTGAACAATTACAACCAATTGTCAGTGACCAAAGGATGTTGTCCTGTTCCTCCTTAAGAGGATTTGATGAATCCTGATAATCATCAACGAAGCTCAAGAGGCTCTTAGCCCCGCCTGTAAGAGTTCTACTAGCTATGTCGATCTTTATTGGGAAGTATCTTTCGGACAAGCCTATGTTAGTCTAAAAAAGTGTAGTCACACACATCTCCTCGATGTCCCTCTCTGGCATTAGAACTAAAAAACCACAAACGCCACACCACTCAGAGTCTGCAGGAACCCACCATCAACACCAGTCATCTAGCAACTTTTACCTCTTCGTCCAGCTAACCTGCTGCTTCGGCCGCCCCCAAGATCTCTAATCTTTGCTTCACTGCTTGAAGTGAGGGTCAACCATCAAGACTATGCTTGAACCTGCATCATTATCCAACTCCCTGGAGGAATCTCTGCCGGCTACAAGACGCAAAACATCTTTTATTCTAGCCTCAACACTCCACCTTGACTTCTATCCCCCCAACTTGTTTCATCTATGGCATCTCCCACCTTAACCTCTCACTGGCAACAGTAGATTAGTTCACAAAGTCTTCTTGATATGACCTCCTGGCTACTGGCAGAAGATAAGGCAAACAAGCCGTGGCAGCATAGCATCATCTCTAGGTGGTATCCCAATACCATCACTTCTCACAATACTTCCCTCCTTTGAGACTTGTTTGAGCAGTCTCTGGCACATCGTAAAATGTACTATGCACCACCCAGTAAGTGGCTTGACGAGTAAAGTGCACTCCGAAGCGACTTGCTCATCTCCTTATTGTGCCAACCATAAGACCTCGTCAGCTGAAGGAACTTCATCCACAATCTAAGATGTGTGAACCACCACTGATCTTCGAGCTTGAGAGTTTGCCTGCCAATGCATGACGATGTAGCGCTTGTTTTCATATTTTTCACAGAGAACTTGACTCACAGGTCCCTAGCAAACGTTTTCTGTCCAGACGAGGGTGAGAGTGACCATCCACTGGCTGCAATGATCCACCACCAAACCCATATGATAGGATTTATTGGATGGCACTAATACCTTAATATCTGGCTGCCTGAAGGCACGAGCTGAAATAAATTGTACGGAGGAGCCCTCTAAGTGATCGAGAGAATGGCGGAACACTTATACCGCCACTTTCATTCTCGACCACGAAAGGGCTCATCATGGGGTGAACTTACCTCCCCAGATCCTTCTCGTCAAATGCGAACGATCTCGGAACTTCTCCTCCCTCCATTGATCCAGGAGCATAATTGTTGAGACGTTCAAAATACTCAGTGACCTTGCAAGTTGAGACCACTGCAGCGAACCTCGGAGATCGTGTGGACGATTCCGGTCAGAAGCTCCTCATGCGGGCCCTGAGAAGGAATTTATCTTCAGACCTGCTTTATTAAATGCCCATCTTTACCTTGCCTTAGATGCCGATCAGTCGTCAAATAGTGCGCTGCAAGTATAACCAATCGTCCAGTGACATTGTCCAAGCTCTTTGTGATATATGCAATATTTGGACTGGCCCTCTACCATTTCTCTTTTGATTGTGGCCAGTCGTCGATTGAAACATCTCGACTCACCTCCTTGCTAAGACTTGGAAGGAAGTGCCTTAGGTATATCAACTGTAGTGTGCCCTTTAGCTGAATTTCCTCTCTTGCCTGGCCGACCCCTTTAGGGTGTTCCCTCCCTCCTCAATACTATTCAGTGCCAGACATCCTATTTTGTCAGACCCACCGCTTCGGAATGTGCCCGCTGGTGCTTTGATGTTATAAGGCAGGAGGATAAGATTACCTTTTCTTTGTCTTTCTAACGAACAACTTTCACATGGAATCCATGCTTCGACCCTCCCCTACAATCTCTTCAAAAGGTCACCCAACGTGTACTACCATTGAACTTGAATGCTGTCCTACAATACCAGTCCTCGACATAAAAGTGATCAGGATCACCCGGTCTGGCAAGTCTGGAATCATAGAGATGCTCGTGCTTAAAAGCGTTACATAGCATCCCTCAAACTCTCATGGCCCGCCGCTGGACCGCTACTTAAGTGCAGGCTATTTTCTGCTAAAAACCTGCGTATGTGCCATGAAATGTGAGTGAAAGAAACACTCAGGCTCGCTTGAGTTGGGAATACCCAGTTGGCAGCGCTGAACCACCTTTGTAGTCAGCCCACTAAGAGTCGATTGCAAAGCGTACTAACCATGTGCTCATCGCCTCAATGGTGAGTCAGCAATAAGATGCATTAAATACATCGCAGGTGATCATTACTGGGTACGTAGTCCATCATATGCATATCGAATGCATTCAATTACGAATACATTAGAATCTTCTAGACTGAATGGATAGTGGCCAGTGAGGATACCGATAAGAGCAGAAGGGTATCTTGTCTTAGGGAAGCCTTGCATTCCCCTACCATCACCCCCATGGGATGTCTGACACTGACCCGTATCAGACCCAGAGAACGTGAAACCACGCTTGGTGACACCCCCCACGATAGAGAAATCTAACCTACTGACTCATCTCGTGCGATGGGACAGAGGTGCACCTGGGCCAGATTTGCTAGAGCTGCCATGTCGTTCTAAAAGAAGATGAAAGGTCCGTAACACACTGCGTATAGAACTAAGTCAAAAGAGTGCGCCTTCAATACCGGCCTTGCTTAGCTTCTCATTCTCTTCTTTCCAGGATCAGCCTCGGGCATTCTTTTTTTCCTTTGATCCAATTGATTTCGGGCATCCATGGAGGAAGCTCGCGGGTTTGCTTCCTTTCTCAAAAGATTATCTGACGTCTTCTAGCTCTATCCGAGAAGAGACGTTCGTCTTCCCCATAGGCTTCATCAAACCTAATGTGACCCAGCCTGGCAAAAGTTGCCTTGGTTGGAAGTTGTTGTTGTCATTGCAGGCTTGGGAGCTTACGAGGTATCTCCTAGGCCTGGCCTTTTCTCGTTCCAAAGGAATGTGTTCGTTGAAAAAATTTGCCTTATCGCTGTGGAGTTTGACCTTGATGCGCTCGAGCTTGGGAATGACGGGAGTGTGTACTCACGCTTCCTTGTGACCTTGGCAGATTCTTCACTGCCGAGAGTCGCACTTAGACTTGCCACGCCTGCAAGGATTTCAACGGGCATTCTCCGTTGGAGAGGTAGTCTATTCTTCATTCTTCCTGTCTGCTGAAACGATCCATATCTGTCACCCTTGGAAATTCCCTTTCTTAAGAGTATTAGTGAAACGTGCCTACTATCCAAGTCATGAGGACAGTCAGTGTTGTCCCCAGCCACCGGGAAAGTTGAGAGTCGGCAGTTCGTTCTCGCCGTTGGGTTACTCTCCCTTCTCTGGAGAGGAGTGAGATCGTCCTAGTGTGCATGTATTACTCCTGGAAGCACATCTTGCTGATAGCCTCCCAAGACGACGACCAAATGTGTAGCAAGAAATTGGTTGATGACGGGCATAGCTACAATATTTCCTCACTTTGGGTTGAAGAGAGGGTGTAAGCTTCCGTCGTTATGCTACCTCGGCGAGAGCTGACCTTCTATTGACGTGAACTGGTTCCTGGCTTCCCCTTGACCTCCGGCTCAGAAACTTGAGTGATTAGCACCGCACAAAGGAGGATAATCCTGATTCGATTATCTCACCTCGAAGTTAAGTCAGTATGGAGTTTAAAGGAATAAAAAAGTCCAAGCTAAGAGAGAGAAAGTAGAGAAGTTGCTCTCAAGTTGTTGGTGTTAAGGCAATAAATGCTATGAAAGTGTGTGTTTCCTTGTTTTCGGGGTATTTATAGGCATCACTCAAAAACCGAAGGAACCACTTAGATGAGGTAGACCACTTCATTCACTCCAAGCTTCTTGAGCTCTTCTAAATGTTTTCGTGTAGAATGTCGGTTTCTCGTCCGTTTTGGTTCGGGATAATAAAAAAATGATGGCGGTTGCCACGTGGATCGTTTTGACCAATATTGTGAGACCGTGAGGGCAGGGATTTTCCGTGCCACATCAGATTGATCCTGAGAATTTTTTTGAAGACAATTGAACCAGAAAATTGAAAAAGCAAGAAATTGATTTTTAATTTTTTGGGAGTTCAATTCATCAAAAATGCATGAAAAYGGCGGTTTCWAAGAGGAAAACAGAAAGGGGAATGGGCCCACACGTCGGATTGCCTAAATACTGCTCGGAAACTAGCTTTTCCTCGCCTGAGAACCAACATTGGTAGTGATTTACAATGGTTTTATAAATTGTGGGTAGTTATTTTTTTAAAAAAATAGTGGGTAGTTATTTCTAAAGTTTTACAAAAAGTAGGTAGTTTTCAGCAAAATTTCCTCGTTGAAATTAATTTATTAAGATTCAAATAGTTTGTTTATTTAATTATCTATTTTATTTCAGTTTAATTTCAATTTCAATTTATTTCAGTTTCGTTTCAATTTATTTCAGTTTCAGTGTATTTCAGTTAAGTTTATTTTAATTCAGTTGATTGCAGTTCGGTTAAGTTCAGATTCAATTTATTTTGGTTCAGTTGCTTACAATTCAGTTAAGTTCGGTTTCAGTTAATCTCAGTTCAGTTAGTCTCAGTTTTAGTTACTCTCAGTTCAGTTAATTTCAGTTTCAGTTTTATGTAAACAGTTAATTTCAGTTTTCAAACGGTTAATTTCAGTTTCAGTTTCAGTTTTATATTATCARTTCAATTTAGTTTCAATTTCATTTAGTTCAGTTAAATTCAGTTACAGTTCATTTTAGTTCAGTTAATTCAGTTAAATATCCAGTTATTTCAGTTCAATAATCAACTTCATAACCAAATTGACAGCCCTACTTGGAAGTACTCACAAATCACAACAATTATTTCAGTTCCTTTGAAGCTTGGAATTGTTCAATTAGTTTAGTGAGTTCTGGTTAAATCATRACAGTTCAGTTATAATTCAGTTCAGTTGATTTCRGTTTAATGTGTAAACAGTTCAGTTCAGCTCAACTAACAATTAATTATTTCAGTTCAATTTAGTCCATTTTTTTAAAATTTTAATTTCCGTTTATTTCAGTATGAACCTAATTTGTTCATTTTAGTTTCAATTTGAACTTAAACAGTTCATTTCAAATTAGTTTAATTTGAACCATAGTAGTTTGACGTCTTTGATAATTTATTTTCGCTTTCGTYTTTTAACTATTAGTTTCGTTTGAAACCAAATATACATATTCGTTATATGTATAAAKYTTATCAGTTTGGTTTTGGGTTGTTCCATACTAATAAATTTTCGTTAATTCTAGTCGAAAAAAGTATATTCAATCTTATTTTCCAGTTTCGGATCATTATCCATATCAATGTTTATATACCAAATTCCAATGCAACTCGATAATCCAATGGATGATCACAAATCTAAATATGAAGTTGAACCAAATTTATTGTAATAATGCAGTATAATATATTCATTCAGAGTGATAGTAGTTGATATATATAAGTTAAATATTATACCAAACAAAATGTTGTTACAAGTTAATTTAAAAGTAAACTAAACTCATTTGAAAAGTTCATGTATAAGACAATTGAAGAAACCAAAACACATGATTGAATCAAAACAAGTCATGTTATAATTAGTTTCATATTTCGAATTTGTTAAAAAATTTAGCTAACTAATGCTTCAATACCAAAATAATCGMTACCAAACTCAAATAATTCATCAATAATATAAAAGAGTAGAAATTAAATCAAGTGAAACCTTTAAAAAAAGAAATCAAATGGAAAAGTAGAAAAGGAAAAGTGTGAAATTCCCACATGGAAAAATTTCTAAAATGCAATGGGTGAGAAGAGTTATAAAATACAAATTTATTTATCTTCACAAGTCAAATGGGCTTAAAATAGTGGGCTTAATATTTGGCTTGCATATGGCTTGTTGTTTCATTAGTTAATTATTAAATCTATTTATTTAATATTGAATTATCTAATTATCAAATTATTTAATTTAATTAATTAATAAAAAATAAATAATGAAAGAGAATGTTAAACTTAAATTAAGCATAAATGACAAATAAAACTTTGTCTTCCAAAACTTTAATATTATATTTCATAGCTCCACAAATTAAAATAATATAAAACTTAAGTAAATGTATAATTGGTTAATGCATTATTACAAATTTAGGGCTAAAAATTTAAAAGAAAAATTTTTGGTTATTAGTGAAGTTTCATATCAGGTTCAATYCCAATTCAATTAAATTTAAGTTCAATTGAATATCAATTCAATTATTTGATCAACCTTTTCAATTTTAAGGAATTAATTTCAGTTTCAGTTCGTTGGCAATGAGATAGAGTGTCGCGCAGGTGTGTCAGTTAGTGTTTAGATGCATCAGTGTGCGGTTCATTTAGGTTCTGTTTACTCAGGATGTCAATTTCAGTTGTTTAATTCATTCTGCTTAGTTTGCTTTTCAGTTGCATGTTCAGTTGGCTCACAGTTCAAGTCGCTAGTATCAGTTGCAATCTTTTTCAGGTCTATCAGTATTTGTTATCAGTTGACTAGATTTTTTCAGTTCATTTTCCCAGCAGTTTTCAGTTAATTGTCAATCTCATTAATATTCTAAGACCAACCACAGACTCTAATCAAAACTCAACACTGTGTGGGGATGACGGTGAATTGATATGCTTTTTTATGTCTATGCATCCTTTGATCTCTACTTTATTACAACGATTCCGTTCTGATGTTTATTTTTATAACTTTAAGGTGTAAAAAAATAGATAAATTAAAACATAGCGTCACTTATATTGCATGGTCATTTTTATCCCAACACGTCCCAATACCAGTGCTTAATGTTTATCAGTTCCGCTGGTCTGACAAAAAAACAAGTTATGTTTGTGTATTTTTATTTTATTTAATTGTTTCTGATGTAACTTGTATGGCTTGGCAATGATGCTAATGGTAATGAAAATGGGCTTTCACCTGAAATTCATCGCGTCACAAACTATGTCTTGGCACTCTTGTCTTGTCATCTTATTTTAGGTTATTATTTTTAACACAATTGAGGGTTAAGCTAATCAAAATTAAAGGTTTTGACGTCTCTCTACAAAAAAATTAAGTAACTCCGGATTAAATATAAAGAATACATGAAAAGAAAAAACGCAGTACCTATGCGAGGTATCTAAAAGTCCACACACAGAAGGGCTAACTTTGGAAGAGTTAATCATGTAGGAGTAATATGACAGTTAGCAGGACTATTGGAGATAACGAAGGTCAAATCGGTATTGAAACTAATATCTTAATTTTACAGTAGTTAATACTTGGAACATAACTAGATAATATATTTTGCTTTCATGAAGGTTGTAAAGCGTGGGAGACCAAACTGGATATAAGACATGCCCTGGAACCTATTCATACTAGCAGAGACGACGTGAACTGAATACCAAGGCATTGCAGTCCTCAGCAATGTGCATTACCTATTAGAAACCAACAAAGATGATTCATCGGATAAGAGGTAGTGGACCTTTTCGTAATTTTCACATTCTCGATTCCACCAATCGCTTTCACATTTCTGTGTTAAGGCTTTTCCAGACCTGGCTGCATAACAACATGAAACAATGACTATGAAAGCTTATTCCTTGTTCAGTTGTTTTCGATAATTATATTACGAAGCAATGAGGTAAAATAAACAAAACACACTTTTTCTCGGACATTAAATAACATATCGAGCAGTGATGATGACAAAGCGCCGTAAGAATGAGTGATGAAATTACAATCTGTCAAAAAAAGAGTTATGTATTTACATTAGTAACTATATAAATGAGTGATAATTATGTACAATGAACTAAACAATACATCAGATATTCGAGCTTAGTGCATTATTTAGACTACAATTTACAATCAAGTAAGCTCATTAAACAACGACAATTAGTTTGATCARAAAAAATTTAAGTAATTCAACATTAGCACGTAAAAAGAATATAATTTCAAAGGCTTCTATGAACCATCCTATGTTATAGCTAAGTCGGCCACTCAGCCAGCTTCTTTAGAAGGCTTCACAGAGGCTGTTAGTGGAATACTGTGGTTGGATTGAGCTGCTGCTGCCGGCAGAGATGCACAGCCTGCTTCTTTTTGGTTCAGAAATCCTTACTTGTGCAATCGCTACTGCGAGTGCATCCATTAGACCACAGTCATCCTGCTTGTCAGTATCACAAGTCACGCGATGCTTTGTTGTTACAACCAAACTAAGATTCTTGCCAAGTGAGGAAGAGCTGGGTAAACGTTTGTTAGATTCAGGCAATGAGTTGCTATCCAATTGATGGGAAGCAGCCACCGATCCATTTCTTGCTTTAGACTTGAAGGAAAGTGATTGCAATGTCTGTTCTGTATAGAACATTATAAATGGATGCCCTGAGGAAACAAAAACAAAGGAGCATTCATTGTATTAGTAAAAAAATTTAAATTATCATGCTATAGATAATTCGAATCTAACAAATGTAAAAAAAAAAAAAAAAAACTCAGCACTATTATAATCAAAAGATGGTACAAAGTATTATGTTATGAAGATGGGTGGAAATTGGATAATTTCTGTCAATTTCACTAGGGAGAACAGCAATAGGGAGCATATTTCACAGAAGTTAAGTAAAAATCAAATAAGAACAAAAAATAAAAGCAACACGAAAGAGGCATATGTTGCTATGTAGTATGTACAACCCTTATCCGCATGAAAAGATTTTCAAAAGTACGAAGCATTGTAGAAGCTTACCAAGAACTTCATCAGCAGAAATCCTTTCTGAAACATCCCTTGCCAGCATTTTCTGAATTAGATCGCGAGCAAGTTTGGAGACTGACTGCCACACGCCGCAGTGAAAATCTAGCTTATTGTTCTTGATTGCCTCGAATACTGATTCTAATGACTTCCCTTGGAATGGAAGAGTACTAGTCAAAAGGGCATGAAGGAGAATGCCAGCACTCCAAATATCCACTTTCTCCCGATAAGAACCAGAGAGTACTTCAGGTGCAACGTAAGCTGGGCTTCCAGCAATTCCAGTCAAGCTCTGACCTGTTCATTGTATTGACAGAAAATGTGAATAAAGACTAATAGATGCTAAGCTATGTGCAGCATTCGCAGTTTAAAATCAAAGCAGGTGCTATAGATAATGATTAAAAAAGCCACTCCAAGACTCGCGTAAATGAGTGTCAATTTCATTATGGACAAATTTAACAATATAGTGAACAAGAACAGATGAAAGTATGAGACAAGATCAAAACACAAACTTGAAAACA
The DNA here is from genome assembly GCA_008642245.1 of Bassia scoparia. Taxonomy (NCBI): domain Eukaryota; kingdom Viridiplantae; phylum Streptophyta; class Magnoliopsida; order Caryophyllales; family Amaranthaceae; genus Bassia; species Bassia scoparia. Next base: position 17,076 of record SNQN01009160.1, read on the forward strand.
CCACAGCTCAAAAGGCATAAACACATGAAGTTTACAAATTCTGCATCAGGATAAATTCACATCAGAAGATAAACAATAAAGTGAACCCCTAAATTATCACATTGATTGAAGCAACTGTTAGTAACCAATGAAGTAAACAGGGGGAAAGTGAGGATGTTTGCTGTTACGATTTGATGATGATTGTTAATACAATTCTCTTGTTCAAGCTTCTCTGGTTTCTTTCTATGCAAAATGTGGTGTACTTAATTTTGCACATAAGGTGGAAAAAGAAATCATTCATCAGAAAAATATTGTTGCTAGGAATGCTATATGCCATTATGTCAAGGTACGAGCAAAATGGATTTTGGAAAGATATTGTTAATGTGTTCATCTTCACAAAAGTTTGGAATCTATCCTTCTAAAGTCTAAACCATGGGTGCTCTTCTTACAAGCATCTTAAATGTCAAGTTGTGAACATTCATATTAGCCAAGCACAAAAAGTGACTCTAACAGGTAATTCTTTACAAGCATGTAGGAATTTAATTTCAGAATGCACACTTCAGGTTCCGCCGTGACTGCCCATACAAAACAACAGTTAGCATCCAAAGAAACAGCACATATCATCAGCCAAACTATTAATTCAGAATAACTTTACAGAAGAGAGTAGTTCAGGAAACTAACCACTGGAAACTCTCACAGCTAAGCCAAAATCTGCAAGCTTGATCGCTCCTGAACTCGTAAGCAATATATTCTCGGGTTTTATGTCTCTATGCACAACTCCCATATCATGACAATACTTGATCACAAGCATCAACTCCTTCATTAAATGTGCAATTCGTTGTTCCGAGTACCTCTTCTCCTTCATCTCATCAACCAGCCTACCTCCAGAACACAACTCCATCACAAGATGAAAACAATCCGAATCTTCATACACTGCATTCAACATCACAATCCCAGGATGCCCTGACAGATGCTGCATTATCTCAACCTCCCTGTGCACCGTCTCCTCCCCCTTCTTCAACGTCTTGCACGCATATTCACGCCCACTGGCCTTACTCCTACACAGCCACACAGACCCAAATTTCCCCTGCCCTATAGTCTTGATCATAACATAGTCATCTTCAAGCTTATTCTTCCTGCTACCAATCTGGGTAGCAAGATCAATACAGCCGATTTTACGCTTCAAACCCCTACTCGGCTCGAGGGACGACACGCCCCGGCTGCCAGAAGGCGGCACAGTGGAAACCCCAACAATTCTTCTACTAGTAGCACATGATGATCCATCACAGAAGTTACTACCCACATCCTCTTTACACTTCTTCTTCAACCTAGAACAATCCTCAAACGACGAATGTGCCCTAATTATGGAGCCCCTATCATCACAACTAGTCAATCGCAATCGGTTAGGGTTTTTCGCTAGGTTTTCGTTGTTGTTATCATCATCTGAACCACTTCCCTTTCTTTTCTTCGTGTTCATCGTCTTTTGTATACGAACATTGTCATCAAACACTCTACAATTYAATTACAAAAAAAAACATTAATTAGATTCCATGAAAAACCCAGTATCATAAATCAAATTTACTTTAAAAAAAATTGTAGAAAACGCACCTGGGGATCAACGAAGCGTAGATCGAAAGAAGAAGCAAATCGGGAAAAGAAAGAGGAATAAAAAGAAGGTAATATGTAAATATGGTGAGAGATTGGGTGAAGATGCGAGAATCAAGCAATGATACGAATGATGCGATGCGAGTAGTTTGGTTTGGAAATTGGGGTTTGAGGAATTTTGCAGATTGGAAATATTATTGAAATACGTTTGAGGTTGGTAGGCTTCCAATGCCGATTAAAAGACGACAGCTTTTGTCTGAAATTGATTGGTTGTTGTGTGCGTGGTGTTGACTTTTGATTTGGCTTTGATTTGCAGCTATTTGGTGTTAGGTATTGAATGGCTCTTTTTATTGGCTGAGTTTAATACGACAGAGAGAGCAGGCGAAGATCCGAGGTCAGCCATGTTAGGTCGTTCAAAAATTCGAGAAGTGGAATGAAGCATTGATGTTGTAGTTGAGTCGAGTCAACTTTTGCCCCAAATCCCACATCGGGAAATGAAATTTAAAGTATCTTTATCTTTAACTTTCTACAATCAATCTTATGTGTTAGTAACTTATGGCATGTCGTGGCCCATGCGGACTGTTGTATAAGGAAGGCCTATTCTGCCTTCTACTATATTTGGAAATATTACTCAATGTTTTTAAAAAAAAATGTAGCACTAGTCCTACCATGCCAACAGTAGGTCCGCACCCTGCTAAAGACATCCTCTATTATTGTTTTGCATGCAACATTTCGGCGAACGGACATGATTTACAAACGTCAAACATTTCTCATGATAGTTAATATTTTGGTATACCTATTATTTATGTAGAAACATATATATATATAATATTATATATATATATATATATATATATATATTATATATATATATATATATAATATATATATATATATTATTCTACTCAACTCATGTCTTTTCTCATGTTTTTGACTCCATTTCACATATATTCAATTCATTTAATCAATATTTTCATAATATACAAACATGACCCAATCTGTTCTTAAAAATTTGTACTAATAAATTAATCGCGAACGGGTCAGTTCTGACCAACCTATATATAAAAAATGGTTTACGGACGCCCACTACAACAAGTTACTGTTTATATTCTTTTATTCATGACCCCAAAATTTTCGAGTCGGTTGTCCTGTTCAAATTTGGTGGGTATTTTTCCTAGTATACGCCATTCTTCATAAAAAATTTATGAGTATAGATAATAGAATTAACAACTTATTTTTTGTAAATGATTCGAGTATTTAGTTTATTACAGGTTTTTCATCAGTGTCTATACTTATTGTACACATCTAACTATTACAAAATCCAAGTAAAATTCAAATTGTAAACTTTAAAAACTATCCAAAAATACAATGATTCAGTTATTGTACAATTTCTTTTATGAAAAGGTTCCATTTAAATTTTCCATAATTTTATGATTTGTTGC